>CM077162.1:67494861-67564611 GCA_039583875.1 Platanthera guangdongensis | reverse complement strand
AACACTTTGTATACTTTTTTCAATTTGTAGGATCTTGTAATATATTTGAGGTGTAAGCCTAAACTATAAGGCTGAGGTAGGGCTTTTGTGCCTGAGTTAGGAGATTCTATTCTCTGAGTGTAGGCCTTGATTGAAGGCTGAGGTAGGTCTTGTTAGCCTGAGTGTAGGTCTTGGTGAAAACTGAGTGTTAGGCTTTGTGCCTGAGTTGTTGGAGTGGAGTCACTATGAGCTGTAGGAACCTGTTTGTGGTTCTGAGTTGTAAGATCTGAGGATCTGAGAAGAAGTGGAGAAGTTAGGCCGAATCTAGTACACTACTAGATAGGCGAAGGGGGAAAGTGGATGTACCCAGACCTTGGGGAACCACTATAAAAATCTGTGTGTACTCTGTGTGTGATTAATTCTGTGATTGCTGTATGATCTGTGCTGAATTGCTGTAGAGAATTGCAAATACAGGTCTTATTATTCAGTGTTTCTGCCTGTAATTTTAAAAAATTAAGTTCACCTATTCACCCCCCCCCCCCCCCTAGGTGATTATGTACTATTTCTTTCATGTGGTATAAAAGCAAGGTTACTAAAAAAGGGACATAACAGTCTGAGTAAGATCCTGTACGCAGAATCAGATTAATCAAGATTCAAGAAAATGGGTTTTAGTGAGAATCACAAAGAGCTGGGGTCATGAAATTGTCAATCTGTAGAAAAGAGATATTTGGCATTTGGAAAGAGAGGGTTAGACTTTTTATGCAAGCCTCTGACCCAAGAATATACATTACAGTCAAAGAAGGGTCATATGTGTCAATGAAAGTATCTGTTCTGGATGCAAATCAGAGAACTCCCAGACTATTCAGAAATGACTAAAGATGAAATTATTCTGGCCACTATGGACAAAAGGGCCCAGAATATTATTGTTAGTGCAATTGATGATGCAACATTTCAGAATTTAATTCACTGTAAAACTTTTAAAGAAATGTGGGACACATTAATTGTCTATATGAAGGGATCAGAAGAAGTAAGACAAGACAACAAGTCTTTGTTAAATCAGGAATATGAAAGTTTCAGACAGGAAAGTCTGATAGCATTACTAAATGCTACAAGAAGTTCTATAGGATAGTAAATGATTGATGTCCTATGAAAGAGAATTCAGCAACTATGAGCTGAATGACAAGTTCTTAAGATCCCTGACTAAGGACTGGGATACCAAGATTTGTGTCATTAGGGAAATGGCCAAATTAGCTGATATACCTCCTCCAACCTTGTTTGGAAAACTGTTATCTTATGAGATGTAGTTAATGGTTAGAAAGGAGGAAGAGAAGACTAATAGAGTGGAGCACAAGGAAAGAGTTGTGGACTTCAAGACTGAAGCCACTAGGAAATATAAAAGCAAGTCTCCATCTTCACCTCAAAAAGTTGCTGAGGCTGAGACAGATGAGTCAAAAAGCAAGAAGTCAGATAGCAGTGAAAGTGATGAAGACTTTTCTGCTTTTACAAGACATTTTCAAAGTTTCTGAAGAAGAAGCAGTGAAGGTCTAAGCCATCCACTTCACAGACAAAAGATGACTACTATCAGAACATGAAGTCATCAAGGAATGACAGAAGAAAGTCCAAGCCAAGTAAAACTACATCCTCAAAGATTGTATGCTATTGTTGCAATAGACAGGGACATGTAGTGGCTGACTGTCCTGAAAAGAGGAAGGAGTCAACTGATAGAAAGAAGACACAGTTTAAGGGCAAAAAGAAAAGTCCTTTGTTGCCAAGAAAGACAAAAGTTTGACTGATCAGTCATCTTCAGAAACAGATTCAGAAGCTAAAGCCTATATTGGGTTATTTGCTGAATAGGAGGAAGATGAGTTCATGCAGTTAATGAATTCAATTTATGAGCATGAGGACAATCAGTGCAAAGGGC
The DNA here is from genome assembly GCA_039583875.1 of Platanthera guangdongensis. NCBI lineage: Eukaryota > Viridiplantae > Streptophyta > Magnoliopsida > Asparagales > Orchidaceae > Platanthera > Platanthera guangdongensis. Next base: position 67,562,711 of record CM077162.1, on the reverse strand, counting down.
TGATGGTCTTATCTGAAGGAGACAAAATCCAGGATCAGCCTGGACCAAGTAAGGTACAAAATTGTTCTTCTAGTTCAATTTCTTGTACTGAGTCAGAATCAGATACATCTGTATCAAGTGATGTGGGTGGGTCTGAATCTGAAGGTGATATTCATCAGTTAATTGATGAATATAGGGACTTGTTGCAGGCCTTAAAGAAAAGCAAAACCTTTGCCAAAAATCAGGCAAAAGAGATTGCTAGTCTTAAATTAACTGCTGCTGATTCAGACAAGTTGTTTGATCAGAAACTGAATGAAATAGCCAGGCTGAAGAACATTACAGTTATTCAGATGGGAACTATTACATTTAAGAATGATCAAATTAGAATCTGGAGGTTAGACTTCAGAAGGATAAGGATATTGTGGTTGGCTTTTCTAAACCCAAATCTGTTTTACCCTTGATAGATGAGTTTTGTACCTCATAAGGGTAAGGCTGGATTAGGATTTACAAAACCTGCCTGAACTGCTAGGTCCAAGTCTAAGGGCAAAGCCCCAGCACTAAACAAAAAGTCTGTTGTAGATACTTCAGCCAGGGTTGTACCTAAACAAAGGTACAACAGGTTTGAGTGCTGGTGTTGTGGCAAGATAGGCCACTTTGCCATACACTGTTGGCACAATTCAACAAGGAGAGTAGCAAACTACCTGCTAGAAGAGCTACAGGTAGTTTTGTTAATAGTCAAACTAACCTGCACCAAGGACCCAAGAATTATTTGGGTTTTAAGGTAAAGTAATCTGTTTTACAGGTGAGTCCAAGTGGTCATGCCCCTATATGGTACTTGGACAGTGGATGTTTCAGGCACATGACTGGAACTAGGGGGTTGCTGAAGGATTATACATCTATCAAAGATGGGCCTAAAGTTACCTTTGGTGGTTCAGAAAAAGCAATCATCAAAGGCTTTGATAACATTACTAGTAACCAAATTACAATTACTCAAGTGGCTTATGTAAAGGGTTTGAAACATAACCTCATTAGCATAAGTCTGCTGAGTGATTTAGCATATGACATCTCATTTGTCAAAAATGGTTGTCATATCAAGAGGTCAAATGATCAAAAGATCATTCTGACAGGATATAGGAAGAGAAATGTCTATTTCTAGACATTATGTGTGAGAACAATGTTTCTCCTATTTGTGTTGTAGCTGATGAAAGAGTCTCATATTGTGTTAAATGGCACAAGATGCGGGCTCATCTTAACTATAAGATAATTGGCCAACTCTTTAGCAAAGAGTTAGTGAGGAATGATCCTCAGGTTAAGTGTATAAATGATGGGATATGCTCAGCTTGTCAAAAGGGCAAGCAGACCAAATCCACCTTTCATAACCTTGATAACAAGGATTCTGTGAGGTGTCTATACCTCTTGTATATGGATCTTTTTGGTCCTATGCCAGTTCACAGCCTAGGTAGGAAGGTCTACACATTTGTGGTAGTTGATGACTAGTCAAAGTATTCCTGGGTGTTCTTTCTAAGGCAAAAATCTGAAACTCCAAGTATCTTGTATAGTTTTGTTAAACAAATTCAGAATGAATTGGACAGTACAGTGGTCAAAATCAGAAGTGACAGTGGTACTGAATTTCAGTCTGAAAGTATGACAAAAATGTGTGAAGAGTTTGGAATTTTTCATGAATTTTCCTCAACAAGAACACCTCAGCAAAATGGTATTGCTGAAAGGAAAAATAGAACCTTGATAGAGGCTGGTAGAACCCTATTGAGTGACACTTCTCTCCCAGAATATTTCTGGGCTAAGGCAGTTAATACTGCATGTCATGTAATCAATAGGGCTACTATCACCAAGAGCCACAAGAAGACCCCCTATGAGATTGTGAAGGGCAGAAAACCAAATCTATCCTATTTCAGGATCTTTGGTTGCAAGTGCAATATCCTTAACAATGGTAAGTCTTATCTAACCAAGTTTGCTGCCAAATCCCAAGAGGGAATCTTTGTTGGGTACATCAACAACAGTAAGGTTTATAGGGTCTACAACTTGATTACTCAAGTTGTAGAAGAGTCTATTCATGTAGTTTTTGATGAAGCTGGACTCATTAACAATGAATTGCCAAGAAGTGTTTGCAGCTCTACAGGTGTAACTGAAAGAATGGACAAGCTTACCTTAACAGAAGGTTCTTCTGCAAGTCAGCAAGTAGAAGATGGTGGTTGTTGTCCAGGGGGAGTACAAGATACTCCTGATGCTGAAGAAGACCAAGAGGTGCAGCTAAATGAAGAGACTGAAGGTGTACAACCTGAAGACAGGCTGCCTCCAGCAAACAGACATTTAAAGAATCATCCAGCCAATCAAATAATTGGAGATCCCAGACAAGGGGTGCAAACAAGGAGCAGGAATCTAAGTACAGTTCTTTACTCAAGTTTCCTATCTCAAGTTGAGCCAAAGAAGTTTGAAGAAGCAATCCTAGACCCTCATTGGATTGAGGCCATGCAAGAGAAGCTGAATCAATTCAAAAGATGCAAGGTCTGGGAGCTAGTTCCTAAACCCAAGGACAACAACATTATTGGAACTAAGTGGATCTTTAGGAACAAGTTGGATGAGCATGGAATCATCATAAAGAATAAAGCTAGACTTGTTGCAAAGGGATATAGGCAGGAAGAAGGTATTGATTTTGATCAAACCTTTGCTCTAGTAGCAAGACTGGAGGCAATAAGGATGTTTCTTGCCTATGCAACCTATTAAGGATTTAAGGTATATCAAACGAATGTTAAGTCAGCTTTTCTGAATGGAAATCTGAAGGAAGAAGTCTATGTAGAGCAACCATCAGGTTTTGTTGATTCCCTTAAACCTGATTATGTTTATAGACTTAGGAAGGCTTTGTATGGGTTAAAACAAGCCCCAAGGGCTTGGAATGAAACTCTGTCTAGTTTCCTCATTGAGAACAAATTCTCAAGGGGGAAAATAGACAAGACTATATTCCTTAGGGAATCCAGAGGCAAGATTATCTTAGTCCAAATATATGTAGATGACATAATATTTGGGTCTACAGAAAGTAGTCTTTGCAAAAAGTTTGCAAAACTTATGCAAGGACAATTTGAAATGAGCAGTATGGGGGAACTTAAGTTCTTCTTGGGTCTCCAAGTTAGATGGACTGAAGATGGATTATCCATATGTCAGTCTAAGTTCACCCTAGAGTTGATAAGGAAGTATGGTATGGAATCATCCACTACCATGAAAACTCTTATGGGGTCAATCATGTCTCTAAGCAAAGATGATGCAGGGAAACCTGTAGATGAGACTTTGTATAGAGGGATAGTTGGCTCCCTACTATATTTGACTGCTAGTAGACCAGATATCATGTATGCTACATGTGTCTGTGCTATGTACCAAGCTTGCCTTAAAGAATCTCATTTGACAGCAGTCAAAAGAATTTTGAGATATCTTAAGGGCACACCTTATCTAGGCCTTTGGTACCCTAGGAATAGAGATTTTGAACTGACAGGTTATTCAGATGCAGATTTTGCAGGCTGCAAGTAAGATAGGAAAAGTACCACAGGAACCTGTCAATTTCTAGGTGGAAAGCTGGTGTCATGGAGTAGCAAGAAGCAAACCAGTGTGGCTATCTACACAGTAGAGTCAGAGTATGTGGCTGCAGGAAGCTGCTGTGGACAACTACTATGGATACAACACCAGCTAGAAGATTATGGTATTCAAGTAAGTAGGACACCTTTATTTTGTGATTCTACTAGTGTCATTTATATTGCAAATAATCTTGTCTCTCATAGTAGGACTAAGCACATAGAAATAAAATACCATTTTCTAAGAGAACATGTGGAAAAAGAAGACATTTCCCTAGAGTATGTTAAGACAGATAATCAGTTAGCTGATATGTTTACTAAGCCCTTAGATGAAACCAAATTCAATAAGTTTAAAATTGAATTAGGTATGATAAACTTAGAATAATTTACAAAAATTGGCTAAGTAAAATAGTGTCGACACACAGAGTTGTCTGTGTCGACACATAGAAGTGGTGTCGACATTTCAGAGAAATTGTGTCGACACATCTAGGAAGTCTGTGTCGACACTTCAGATAATTAGTGTCGACACATGCAGTGTAGGTGTCGACACATCCAAAGTGGTGTCGACACTTAGGATTTACACAGAATTAGCTTAGTAGAGTCTCGACTAAGTGTCGAGTTGTGATATATTAGTGTCGACACATATATTCTGTCGACTATATTTGTGTCGACACATAGTTGTCGAGACATTAGAAGTAAGTGTCGACACTTTTCAACAGTGTCGACACAATTCAAGTATGTTAACGCGCCTTTTCACCTTCAATTCTAGAAAGGTATAAATAGGTTTTCCCCATTATTTGTCGACACGCACACCTTAGTCTCGAGACCAAACTTGTGTGTCGACATCTCTCTTCTCTAAATTCAAAATTTCTTCAAACCCTAATGGCGCCCAAGCTATAAGAGAACATTAATGAAGGATATGAGCTTGTGCGACACGCCTTTGATGACGCGGAACCTGAAATCCAAGGTGTGGTAACCCTAATTGCCGAGACTGGATTAGAGTACCTTGTATCAGAACCAATCAAGATCTGGAAGAAGGAAGTCCTCGAATTCTTGAGTGCAGCAACTCTTGATGAATCTGGACTCAAGATTAAGTCCAAAGTTAATGGGGCAAAGGTGAAGGTCACTCATAAGAGTCTAAGGAAGATTCCACATCTCCCAAGAACTAAAGAAGAGGAAGATGTTTCTGCTTCAAAAATAAGGGAGGCACTGACATGGTGTGGACTGGATTCAAGCTTGAAGAATGGTTCAGTCTTTAATAGGAAAGGAATGAATATACAAGGAAAGTTCTTATCTGAGATAGTTGGGAAGGTAATACTGAGCAAGCCTGGTGGGCAGGATAGAATATCTGCTCACATGTTCAGTTTGATGACAAGGATAATTTTCAAACTTGAAACTGATTGGTCAGCAGTGATGTTTGATAAGATAAAAGAAAGTCTGAAGAAGTTCAATCTGGGTAGAATTATGAGCTTATACTTAGCTGGAAGTATACCTGAAGTGATAACTCAAGCTGTTGGTTCAAAGATAAACCACATGAGGAGAATGGATTTAAGAATTATCTCTAGGTGGGATAGAGTGTTGACAAAAGAGATGCCAACTCCAGAAAAGGCAACACCTCAGAAGAAGAAGAAGAAGACAGCCATTGTGGCACAAGAATCCTCAAGTAGCTCAGAGGAGCAAGTGGTGTTTATTTCAGATGATGGAGAGGATGGCAATGCTGGACAGTCACCATCAAGACAAGAAGATTCTTAGAGGCAGGGGGAGCTACCATCAGCTAGCCTATTCACCTGGATCCACTCCAGGGGGCGCCTCTACATGTGGATGAGCCAACTCAATTAGAGAGTGAAAGGGCTACCCAAACTATTCTAGAGGTAATTACTGAATTAAATCAATTAAATTTCCATATTGAGGATGAAGTTTTGTCTGAACCATTACTTGATGTTGATCAGCAAACACAGATACAACCTCAACCACAAGATGTTGTCATGGAAGACACATCTGTTGCTGATAAAATGGAAACCGATGCTCCTGAGATAAGAGATTCTTCTGAACAACCTCAACATGAGTTTACACTAGAAGAGCTATTCCCTGACTTATTACGAACTGACTTTGAGGGAGAGAAAGCAGTTGTTGAGGGGGAGCAGGTTAGGTCTCAAGAGGAGACTGCTAGACAAGAGACTGAGGAGCTACCAAGGACTGAGAAGGATTTACATCCTAGTCCTAAGGATAGAGTAGATATTGCTAGCACTTCTGCTTCAGAGGATGAAGAGGCTGCTAGAGCCCAGAAGGGGAAGTTCCAGGTCCTCAAGAGAAGAAGCCAGAACTACAAGAAAACACTACAGACAATTGTCCCACAGCCTGCCCCAACTACTGATTATAGTTCTCTGTTAGTGGCATTGCAAATAAAGCTAGATGAGCAAAGGAAGGCAATGGAAACTTATATGGATGAGCACCATAAGGAGCTATAATTTTCCTTAGCTCAAGACATAAAATCCATAAGATTTGAAGTGAATCAACATAAAAAGGAAATGACTGACTGCTTCCATAAAGGAGGAAATGCAGTGGTCTATCTGGCTACTCATCAAGAGAACATCAAGAAACAGGTTGATGACATGGCAGTCAAACAACGATATGTTCTGGAAAATCAGCTTAGAATGAATGATAATATAACTGCTTCTCATAATACCATTGTCACTGAACTGAAAAATATAGCTACTCCCAGACTGCTGTAATTGCTACTGCCAAAGAAGCCTTTGATAAGCACCTACAAGAGAGCCTAACAGCTGTTAAAACTGTCATTGAAGATTCTCAGAAGGCCATTACTGAAAAACTCTAAAGGCTAAAACCTTTTTATAAGGATGGAGTTAACTATTTGAATGCTCAGATAAGATTCCAAAAGGATGATCTTAGGGATCATATAAAAAGAGAAGTCATAAAGGGGGAGAGAGTATTATTCAAAATAGGCTCTGATCATGCAAAATGGATTTCAAATTCTATCAGAGCTACCCTTGGATATGCACTTTTATGTGATGATGATAATGTTGTAGAGTTTGGCATCAATCCTGCATACTTTGGAGGAGAGCAAGCTGAAGTGGCTCAAGTGATATACCCTCCTGCTGATTTTGACATGATACATCAGGAGGTACAATCTATGTATAGTCCTCCTGAGGGTAATCAGAATGTTATTCTTGAAAAATTTGTACAGCCTGTGCTAGAGGCAGTCTAAAAGAACAAGAGGCCCAATTATCTAAGAAAAGGTTCAGAGAGCAAGCTGAATTAAGGCCAGATTTTGAGCAATGAAGCTCAACCTCTAGGAATATCATATTAACTGCTTGGAAGGCTGCTAAGGATAATTTCCTAGAGAGAGGCAAATGATATTCTGACCAGGAATGGAAGAAACATGAGGCTAGGCAAGAGGCAATAGTACAATACAGAAGGAAGGCTAAATTAGGGAAGCTACCTCCTAATGCACAGGAGCCTAGCAAGTATTTCCCTAAGCCTTATCACAATTTTGAAAGACAGAAGATAAGGGCTGAAGAACAGAAAAAGAAAGATCTTAAAGGGAAGAAGCCTGCTTGACAATGAAGCTCCTGTTCAAGCAAAGATTCAATCTGGAAAGGGCATTGTTATCAAGGAACTAGAACAGCCATAGGATAGAATTTTTTCTTAAGTTTACAATTTATAATCATTTGCATTTAACTCTATGTAAACTTTTGATTAATGAAAATGTTTGAAGTTGTAAGAACAATGTTATATGTTCAATCTATTATATTATTGTTCTGAGATAATTATTTATACATGTTCTGTTTATACATGTTTAGTTCTTACCCTGTCATTTAATATTGTTATACATCATATTGAGTTTTTATTATGTATGGTGTATATCATTGACTAAGGATTATGACTTCTCCAAATATGGGGAGATTGTTGGGTACATTGAAATATATATACCAGATTTAAAGAAGCCTCACCCTACTCAATGATATACATCAAGGTGTATTTGATGTGCTTTGAGTTTATTTGTGCAGGTTAAGTAACTGCAGGATTGCAGGAAAAATTTTCTAAGTCCATGTGTCGACACCTAGAAGAAAAGTGTCGACACTTAAGAAGGCTTGTGTCGACACCCAGAGAAGCTGTGTCGACACTTGGAGTAATTGTGTCGACACCAGGAAGGCAGAGTCGACACCAGAAGAAATGTGTCGACACATACAGGCAGTGTCGATACACAGTGAAGAATTGATTACATAATCAGTGTCGACACTTAGAAGCAGAGTCAACACCTAGAGAAACTTTGTCGACATCAAAAGTGTCGACACCAGGAAGCTATGTCGACACTCAGCGAACTTCAACAAAGTTTATGTACATGTGTCGACACAAAGGAGATTTGTCGACACTCAGCAAAGTTTCAACAAATGAAGGCAAGTGTCGACACAAAGGAGATGTGTCGACACTCGGCAAGATTTCAACACATGAAGGCATGTGTCGACACAAAGGAGATGTGTCGACACTCAGCAAGTTTCAACACAAGAAGTTATGTCGACACAAAGGAGTTGTGTCGACACACTACAGAAATCAACTAAGTATTGAAGAATAAGTACTTGTGTCGACACACTCAATCAGTGTCGACACATTCTACAGAAGACTTGTGTCGACACACAGGATCATTGTCGACATATTCTGAAGAAGCAGTGTCGAGAAGCTGTTACAACAACACAAGGAGTTGTGTCGACACCATGAAGGCTAGTGTCGACACTTAGTCTACTTGTGTCAACACTTGATATATTTGTGTCGACACATAAAGACTACCTATCTCGACACTTTCAGACAGTGACAGAGATTTCAAGAAGTGACTGGATGACTAGACAGCTGCCATTTTAACCGGTCAACTGCAAATGTCAGAGCTGTCAGAAGGTTGTTAGAAACCGGATCAGCCGGTTACATTGGAGGAAGACTATTTATAGACCTTTCTCCTTCGACAGAAATGAGAATGAGAAGTTCCAATGAATTGAAAAACAACACAACAAAGAAGAAGACCTTCAAGAGAAGATCTAAGTAGTTGGAGAGAGAGAGCTCCTTCTAAGAAGAACAGCTGTTGAACCAGGCTGATAAGTAAGATTCAGATTGAGATCTGATTCACAAGACAGCAGTTGATTGAAGATCATCTGCACAGAAGATTCAACCCTACTGTGTTCTAATTCAAGAAGCTTTGAAGAAAGTCAAGTGAGGTTGATCTCTGCAAATTTCTATCAAGAACTCATCAAGAAGCCAGTCAACTTATCTCTCTCTTTCAGAGTTGTGGTTAAACACTTTGTATACTTTATTTTCTGTAGGATCTTGTATAGATCTGAGTTGTAAGCCTAAACTATAAAGGCTGAGGTAAGGCTTTTGTGTCTGAGTGTAGGAGATTCTATTCTCTGAGTGTAGGCCTTGATTGAAGGCTGAGGTAGGGCGGTTTAGCCTGAGTGTAGATCTTGGTGAAGACTGAGTGGTAAGGCTTTGTGCCTGAGTTGTAGGAGTGGAGTCACGCTGAGCTGTAGGAACCTGTTTGTGGTTCTGAGTTGTAAGATCTGAGGATCTGAGAAAAAGTGGAGAAGTTAGGCCGAATCTAGTACACTACTAGATAGGCGAATGTGGAAAGTGGATGTACCCAGACCTTGGGGAACCACTATAAAAATCTGTGTGTACTCTGTGTGTGATTAATTCTGTGATTGTTGTATGATCTGTGCTGAATTGTTGTAGAGAATTGCAAATACAGGTCTTATTATTCAGTGTTTCTGCCTGTAATTTTAAAAAGATTAAGTTCACCTATTCACCCCCCCTCCCTCTAGGTGATTAGGTACTATTTCTTTCACCATGCTTCCTGCCGAAGTTATAAAACTCGTAGGAGACAAACTCACCACCGTTATCTATTCTAAGAATCTTTATCCGCAAGACAAGTCGGCCCTCCACTTACTCTTTGAACTACACAAACAACTGGAAGGATTCAGACTTCTCCTTCAAGAAATATACCTGAGTGTATCTTGAGTGGTCATCAATCAGAACGAGCATGTATCTGTTCCCACCAAGGCTGGCAGTGACAGTTGGTCCCATCAAGTCTCCATGGATGCACTCCAATGGTCTCTTGCTTCTCGTTTGTGATTTATCAAATGAAAGACAATGAGCCTTGTCGTACTGACATCCCGCGCAAACGTGACCGTCACTAAATGAAGAAAGCTTAGGCAAGCCTCTTATAAGGCTTATGTTAGCCATAGCCTTCAGCTTATCCATTCCTACATGCCCCAGCCTTTCATGCCAAATAGCAGCGCTATCGTTTGCTCTCATCCGATCAACATAAGAGTTAGTTGCAAGAACAAACAAGTTCTTAACTCTCCTCCCAACATGAGCAACATCAACCTTAACCGCTGATAAATTGCGAAGGAACTTCACTTCTGTTGGCCCAAACAGAACGGGATAACCCGTGTCGACCGCATTGGTCACAGAGAAGAGGTTCTTCTTCATTCCCGGTACGTGATACACACTCCTTAACGTGAGTGGCCCCTTATCACTACCCAGGGATACAACCCCCTCTTTCTCAACTGCATAAACAGTATTATTAGCAGTTATAATAGCTTCATTACCTGAGTAGGCTTACAGAGAAGAGAATTTCGACTTGTATCCGGTGGTGTGATGACCACACCCGTAGTCCACGATCCAATTGTCGTTGAAGTCGACAGCGGACAAGGCACGAACACAAGTGCCCGTCATGAAGGCTCCGCCCCATCCAGCTTCCTCGCTTTTAGAGCAAGCTTCCTCCTTGCCTGCAACATGCCCAGGCTGTAGTTTGACCTTGCATTCACGCAAGAAGTGTCCCCGCTGATGACACCTGTAGCACTTCAAGTTCTTCTTCCAATCCTTCTTAGGAGCAGCGCTCCTCTCTGACTGATGAGAAGTTGAAGGCTCATTTTTAGCAGCGGCCTTCCTATTCTTCCCTTCCCATCCTTTCTTCTTCTTACCTGAGAAGAGAGCTTCACTGCCTTCCTCAGTGACCGTGACTCCAGCCATCTTCCTTGCTAAACTCTCCTGCGAAGCAAGCAGGTTCTTAAGCTCCAACAGCGATGGATGAGTAGCCCAGCCTTGAACAGATGTAACAAAGGCAACATACCCCTTTTGCAAGCCGCAGATTATGTGTCTTTTCATCTTAGCCTCAGAGATATGCTCATTCGAATCAAGCGCCGACAGCTCCGCACATAAGCTCTTCATCTTCAGAAGAATTTTGAGATGGTTAGGTCTCCCGGAGTTGTCCTCGCCAACTCATTCTCCAGAAACTGAAGTCTAGTCACATTCTTCCTATTGAACAACTCATCAATGGTTGTACAAATGTCAGTAACAGACTCACATCCAATGATGTGATCAAACAGTTCTGGTAACACGACCCTCTTGAAAACAAACTACGCCTTTGCATTTGTTTTTCTCCAGAGCCTCACCTGCTCAGCAGTACCAAACGCAGCAGTCACTTCCTGTCTGTCGTCACCACCAACAACTTCCCATAGCTCCTCACACAGAAGGAAACTCCTCATACACGACTTCCTCTTCTTAAAGTTAGTCGGCGTCAAGAGTTCAATACCAAGACCTCTTGCATAGCTTACTTCCATTGCAACAACCTTTGGTTAAGCTAACTTCTAGAAGCACAGAGCACCAACACATGTTGACCACCACTCAAGAACAGAGCAATAACACTGGTTGACCACCACTCAAGCAACTGAACCTCGCTCTGATACCATGTTAAATTTTCTCAAAGTGGTCAACAAGGTAGCCTAAAGCCAAATTAATATTCTCAGAACTACCCAGTTCACACTTTGATCATGCGGAAACCCAATGAGCAAGTTTAACAACAACCACAAATGGAAGAACAAGCAGCTCTTATATTCATTCACACATCTTTACAAGGCGAGGTATACGTAGCGAGACATGATTTCGCTAGTACACAAGCTACAAACAGAAAGAACAAAACAAGCCGGGCGGACAGCACTGGAGTCTGCCGAGACCGCCTAGTCCGCCAAGCCGCCCGAGCTGCAATTGCGATAAGCCGAATAGTACACAGAGCCCGCCGAGACCGCGAGGTCAAGCGGACACACCATTATTCACTGTATGCTGAAGAACTGAGGAACAGACCGCCTACCCGCCTGAGACCGGCGGACAGGTTATTGGAACTTGAACAAGCTGGAGCAGAAAACTGACAAGCTGCAGAAGCGACCAGATGAGACCGCAGAGACCGCACACTTCAATGCCCAACTCCTGGCTCCTTGAAGATAGTCGCGCGACCTACACACATCAAACCATCAGCATTATTCAACCCGCGCGGATAGAAAACCGCAGACCGCAACACTTGCCCAAGCCCAACTTACTATTCACTCTATTACAGTAGACGTGCCGGGGGGTTCTATTTATAGGCGAGGTGAGAAGTGTGGTCATCACCCTAGTACATAAAATCACCACCCCATCCGGCGCACAAGCAAAACATCCGTCCGCTGAGTCCGCAAAGACTTAGCTGGATTCTAAGAAAGCCGCCAGAAGCAAGGCACCGATGTTCACTACTGGGCGGCCTAGAACCATACTGCCCACACTATGCGGACAAGGTACAGTCCGTACAGTCCGCACACATCATCACATGGACAGCCACAACTCCTTCTGTGACAGTCCGCACATGCAAGAGGCAGTCCGCACAGCACAAGAGAAAAGCCTCCATCCGCCATAAGTCCACGACCAAAGGCAGTCCGCCCGGTGAACAACGGACTTGGCAGATACTGCAGACATACTGGACTTGTCACAGAATGTGACCAAGTCCAATAAAACACCAAAGGCCTAGCGCGAGCTCGGCGGATAAGGCCCAGTCCGCCAATACTACTCGCACAGCTGCCCAAACAAACGGCCAACTGTCGGACTCCGACATCAGTCCGCGCAGTCCTCCACAGTAGCTAACACCTTCTGTACTACCAGAGCTCGACAAGGGTCACAGCCAAACTCCAAGGCCAGTCCCTCACAGCGGACACCGCAGACTCGCCAGTCCGCTAGACTCCCGCGGATAGAACACCCAATCCGGTTAACACAAGATTGCACAACCATGGCCGCTGAACAAAGCACTGCCTACAGCCCGCAAACCGCAGTCTGCTCATTTCGCATCGCCAGAAGCCCGACATCCTTGTCCATAGGCCAACCAGGCCGCACAACAGACCGAACAAAGCCGCATACCAGGCCGCTCAAGCCGGTTCTCAATCAGCCAAACCACCAAGATAGCCAATACCCAAGCCGCAATCTGCAGTCCGCCCAGGCCGCGGACTCAGTCCGCTCAGGCCGCACAAGCTGCTTTTCAACAGTCAAGCCAGCCAAGGTCACCAGGCCGCACCAGCAGTCCGCCCCAGCTGCGGACTCAGTCCGCTCAGGCCACTTAGACTGTCCGGCTTGTCCATCACCCACTTCCACTTCACAAATTTCAATAGGTTTATCATCCAAAGTTTAGGCATGACATCATTATTGAAAATTCCAGAGCAAGTTAGCAGCGTGAGAAAGTACTTAAGTATGTTTTGTCTGGATTATGTTGTTTGGTGTTGGTGTTTGAGCTAGGTTTTGATTAGTGTTCGTTGTTTTATTAGAATGGAGCCTATGCGTATGACAACTAGGTCAACTCCCCAATTGGAGGGCGAGTTTTTAGGTGCGCAAAGTGATTAGGTGATTGAAAGTCTGTGATAGAGTAATGAGACATTGTCCAGATAGATGGTGGAGATGCAGTCGCAGATACAAGCATTATTATTAGTTGTGTCAGGACAACTACCGCGAGTGCACGATCAGGCTGTGGGTCAGACTGTTCCAATTCCCCCTGCTCCTCTGGTGCCCCTGGTGTTATTGCCACCAGAGATGATGTTTATTTCGCATTTCCAGAGACTAGGACCTCCTACTTATGACGGTAGAGCAGATTTTATGGCTTTGAATGATTGGATAATAACCATCGAGGAGATGTTTGCTTAATCGGGAGTTTCAGTGGACCCGAGTGTAACGCCCCCGAATTTTTCGGCAATTATTTAAGTCCTTGTCTGGCGTTACGTTGGCGCATTTCCGGGTCGTGCCGTTGTTAGAGTACCTCGTTAGGTGTTCTTAGAGGTTATAGCCTGTTGTATGGTTTCCCCAGCTAGCCGGCGTCTATTTTGGAGGCCCGGCTGAGCCTCTTAGGGAATTCTTGTGCTTTGGCTTCGGGTGAGGTTATCCCGAGTGTGTGGTCGTCGGAGGTTGTGTCCGACTTCGTCGATGTTTTCGTAGCCCGAGTGTTTAGCTACGGTGCGGATTTGTTTGGAATCCGAGAGCGTTAATTTTCATGTCGTTTCGACGGTGGCTTGTTAGCGGGTAGTCATTTTATTTTAGCATATGCATATAATTACGCATTTTAGCATGACGAGTGATTTAGGCATGCCGGCGAATTAATGCATACGTGCACGTGCATGCGTAGCTTTATAAAAAATATATATATATGTGCGTGTTTATATGGGTGTGTGTGCGGTATGATCGTAGATTTTCACGTGTGTACTGTTATATGACGGTTAATGCTAATGTTAATATATGATTTCGTGTCAATGTTAATTTATGCTTATTAGTGTGCTATTAGTATTAGTGTGCATATAAATGTTGGTTTACGCACATAGAGTGCTGTTATATAAGGGTGTATGCCTAATTATGTGTTGAATACATATAAGTGTGGGTTATAGGGTTGGCTGCCATTATAACATTCACTAAATTAATTTAGTAGTTAGTAGGTTATATTTATAAAGGTAATGATTTAGGTTTAGGTTTTATTTCCCCTTTCTTCCTCAACCCGGCGGCCCGCTGCAGTATCCCGGCGAAAGGCGCAATAGGCGGAAACCTGGTGCTGCTCCGACCGCCTGCCCTCCGCCCAGATTCGCTCGAAAACGCAAGTTGAGGCCGGATCCTCACTCCCCTAGCCGAGAGCTCCATTTGGAGGTATCATTTTTGCGATTTCCTCCATGATCGTTTGCCCGATCGGTAGTTTAGGGTGCAGTTTTTCCAGGTTTTTTATGATGTTGTTCTTCCCGGTTGGGTTGTCCAGGAAGTTTCGTGACCTAGGTTGCTTAAGGCCGGCGGTTTAGGAGCTTAGGGCTGACCGAATTCGTCCCGTCTTCCTCAAGGTAAGAGCCCATTTTTGTTGTTTTGATTTTGTGCCAAATTTCTAGCATGCTAGGGATTTCATTTTTCTTCCTATGTCCAGATTTTTTTTCGTAAAAATATTGCTTGCGGCCGGCTCGTTAAGAGGTGTATCGTTGGCCAAGGTTCTACTAAATATCAAGGCAAGTGCGCCCTCCGCTCTTGCCAATTCTATCTCATTTTTTGTACCTTTATATTGCTTAAATTCAGATTTTTTTTGTTTCTCCTAATTTGATCACCTAGAAATCCCGGGGCTAACCCCATCGGTATTATGTTGTGATTTGTACGATTAGGAATGTTGATAGGGTTATTTACCATTTGAGTTATTCGTTTTGGGGTGGCCGGTTCTCTACAAAATTCTCATTAGGGCTTGTTGGGTTGTTTTTCTCATTGTTTCTTTAGGCGTAACTATGTCATGTTCGCGTCATTGCTTGTATAGTTTAGACTCAAACCACGCAACCTAATGGTAAATATATTGCGCGCCGGAAAAAAAAATCATTGTTAGGGTTGGGTATCAAATTAATTACGCATGTTTCGGGGGCTAACCTATTTTTTTTTCGGTGACGAGTTAATGGTACATGTTTAGCTGAGTGTCGAACTACGTGCATAATTATAGTACCGCTCTGTTTTCAACTTATTTATGTCAAATCACTAATTTGGGCAGCTCGACGTTTAGCCTGACGGTTTGTACTTAAGGTTCTTCGGTGGGTTGCTCTAGTTGGAATAGGGTTGTGGTGACTTCTTGGTGGTTCATGGAACTACCGGTAAGGGTTTTTTTTTCGAGTCACCTAGTGCTGGAGTAGGATGTGATTTTGAGGTGGGTCGGACCGATGCCGCCACCCTTGTTTTATTTCTTGTCTTATTAAGACAATGTGAGCTGTTTGGTCGAGTTGGACTGATGCCACCACCACAGCACCTTGAGATGTTTAGGCCTGATAGACTTGGTCGGACCGTTGCCACCAGCCTAGGCCCTTGATGTTGATTTTGTCCATCTCCAGTATTAGGTGACTCTCTCTGCTCTAGCTTATGCTAGGATTTATCTATTTTGCTAATCCTTCTCGCAGAGATTTGCGAGGCTTGACTTCACCCGTGCACTTGGTGCACCCCCTTTTACTCACTCATGGCGAGTTCTTTTCCCTTCACTTGCTTACTTTATTCTTACCTGTTTCACTTCTTCTTTATACTATTGTTTCATTTTCATATATATATATATATTGCTTTGTTGAGGCGTTCTTTCTTTGAATGCCTCAGGTTCAGGTTTATAGCCGACTGTGCGGCTAGGTTTCTTCTAGAGTTTGCTAGTGTTATAGCTGCTGCTGAGTTTTCTTTTCCTCACTCCTGGGAGGTAGTTTCTTTAGACTTGTAGTACAGATATGCCTACTCACCAGTGGGTTCGTGTCAGTTGTTGGCGCCCACTGGTGGTTTCTCTTTTAGATTCTTTGTAATTTGCTTATACTGCTAGATTTCCTGTTTTGGAGTTTATTCAACTTGCTTCTGGGATGATTTATGTTAGGTTGCTAGTTACATTAAAACCTATAAAAGAAAATAATTATTATATCAAAAACATAGACAGCATGTTTTCCTTTCTAAAAAGCTTAATCACTACTTTCAAAACCACGTAAAAGGGTATTTCCTATATATATTATATAAGTTAAATCTAGGGTCTTGCATAGTCTTAGGTGCCCCCTGGGGACGCTTATGCATTCTCTTAGGATGTTAAAAAATGAATAAAGTATTTTCCGCTATGTATAAGTATAATTTTGAGGGGTGGAC
This sequence comes from Platanthera guangdongensis, assembly GCA_039583875.1. Classification (NCBI taxonomy): domain Eukaryota; kingdom Viridiplantae; phylum Streptophyta; class Magnoliopsida; order Asparagales; family Orchidaceae; genus Platanthera; species Platanthera guangdongensis. The sequence continues at coordinate 67,546,194 of CM077162.1, read as the reverse complement.
TAGTTGATCCCCGAAGCCGAGGGATACGGCCTCAAAAATATAATTGATTTTCGCATCATTAAAGCTTTTGAACTTTCATAGTCTTAGTAGTTGGTGGTTGCCTGAGCGTCGGCAGTTATCCCCTGTCCGACGTGGCATCACAACGCGTGTTTTCTTCTACTCTAATACTTCTTAATTTCGGAGAAAATGCGGGTTGTGACAGTTGGTAACAGAGGGAGGTTGCTTGACAATTTGTCGGGCAACCTTTCCTTTTAGTTATTAGAAGTTTAGCATCATGTCATACACACACCGATATGTCATCAGCACGTCTTGGCTAAAGCACGAACACTACACTCATAGCATAACATGAAGTATACATGGCATATTATGTAGTATGGGATGCATAATATGTGTTTATATATGGATCCACCATAGAAGGCAACATGTGATGGTTATGTAGTATGTGATGCATAACCTCACCACATGAATGCGACAAGCATGTTTTCTTTTTTGTTGCATGAAAATGTTATGTAGTATGGGATGCATAACATTTTCATGTGTACGCCGCTCATAACATGCATTAGGGCCTTTTTTAGAATGCATAGCACAATCATGCATAGCATAACATTGCATAAGCACAATGTGCCAAGCTAAAGGCTTGCTGAATGACATATGTACACACATGGTTTTGAGTCAAAAATAATATAAATTCATGCATTCTCGATATAGGCACAAGAGTTAGTGTGATGGTGGTGAACCATCTTAGATTAAGCATGACATTATTTCCTCTGTATAAAAATATATATATACATATATAAAAAAAAACCCAGAGCAAGTTGGCAGTGAAAGCAAGTACTTATGTAGGTTTGTCTGTACCTGTTGTTTTGTCCTAGTAGTTGAACTAGGTTCTGATGATTGCTTGTTTGATCTTTTTAGGATGGAGCCTAAGCGTAGGGTGGCGAGATCGACTCCCCAATCTGAGGGTGAGTCTTCTGGTGCTCAAAGCGGTACAGTTATGGAAAGTCTGAGGAAGAGCAATGAGTCTCTATCGAGGCAGATGGTGGACGTTCAGTCTCAGATCCAGTCCCTCATATCTGTAGTGGCAGGACTAGCCCCGAGAGCGCAGGATCCTGCTGCGGGTTTAGCTGTTCCCGCACCTCCTGCACCCCCAGCGCCTTTGGTGCCTCCAGTGGTGGTGCCCCCGGAGATGGCTTTCATCACTTAGTTCCAGCGACTGCGACCCCCTACCTACGATGGTAAGGCGGACTTCATGATATTGGATGACTGGTTGATTACCATAGAAGAAATGTTTCACTACTCTGGAGTGTCTGAGGATCAGAAGGTGATGTTGGCCGCCTATCAGCTGAAGGGGTTAGCGAAGAGCTGGTGGATGAGGGAGAAGGAGGGAATGGTAGGAGGAAGCACTTGGGCTTCCTTCAAGGAGATCTTGATGCGGAAATTTCTACCATCAGTGGAGCGAGACAGGCTGATGAATGACTTCTTGCATCTGAAGCAGAGGCAGCTCTCAGTCAGCGAGTATGAGATTGAGTTTAGCAAACTCAGTCGCTTTGCCCCTAGTTTGGTGAGCTCAGAGGAGGATAGAGAGAAGCGTTTCCTCGGTGGCCTGCGGAGCGATGTACAGCAGCTAGCGGTGGCTCATGGAGAGGTGAGTTATGCTGGGGCAGTGGAGGCCGCTTTGAAGGTAGAGGCCATCGAAAACGCGAAGCATAGAGGTCAGCAGGCGAGGAATGAGAAGAGGAAAGTTGTTGAAGCAAAGAGCCCCCAAGTGCCTGGTGCTCCTTCGGGGAAGAGGAGCAAGGAGGTTTGTAGTTTTTGTGGCCGGTCGGGCCATCCTACTGAGAGATGTTTCAAGAGGGCGGCGGCGCAGAAGGAGCAAGTGCATACTATTCATGGTGCTCCCAGGCAGAATGTGGTGTGTACTCTGTGCAAGAAACAGGGGCATGAGGTTTCCCGTTGTTGGTTGAAGGATAAGGTCTGCTATCAGTGCGGACAGAAAGGTCATACCAAGGCCCGATGCCCGCAGCTCCAGTCCGTGCACCGACCAGTTCCTCTTCAGGCATTGCCACCGCCTCAGTCTATGGATAGAGGCAAAGGGAAGCTGAACGTGATATCTGCAGCGGAGGCTCAAACTTCGACGCAAGTCATTTCAGGTAAACCTTCTCGCTTGTCTTTTACTTCCATTGCAGATTAGTTTGGCTTTTGTTTTCTTTATTGATTGTGCAATTTCCCCGTTTATATTTATATAGGTAGTTTTAAGGTAAAGAACCGTTGGGCGAGCGTTCTCTTTGACTCAGGTGCTCCCACTCATTTGTGGCTAGGGCCTTTGTAGAGCGGTGCCAGCTGATTCTTGATCGTGTCGGTGATGCCTTTTGCGTCAAATTCCCTTCGGGTGATTCCGTGATATCAGATCAGGGCATTCTGGATTGTCCTATTATGTTGGGGGATTTCCCAGCCAAGACAGATCTGAAGGTTATAGATTTGGAAGATTTCGACGTCATTCTTGGTATGGATTGGTTGTCCAGATACGATGCAGTGATCCAGTGCAGGAGTAAGCGCTTGGATTTCAAGAAGGACAACGGTCAGCCTGGGAGTATTTATGGCGATCCGCGCCAGGCCTCTCCGGCGATTTCTGCGGTATGTGCTCAGAGGTTATTCAGTTCTGATTGTTTTGCTTGCCTAGTCTCGGTGCTGGGGACTGTTAAATTTTCTCAACGTGGTCAGCAAGATAGCCCAAACACCAAATTAATATCTTCGGAACTACCCAGTTCGCACGCTGAACCTGCGGAAACCCAAGAACTAGAGGTTGCACCCAACAAAACAATGGAAGCACAAGAAGATCTTATTATGCATTCACTTCATTACAATCCGAGGCATACATAGCGAGACATGATTTCGCTAGTATTACAGCTGTAAACAGAAAGAACCAAAAACAAGCCGGGCGGACAGCACTCCAGTCCGCCGAGACCGCGAGGTCGCCGAGACCGCCGAGACCGCTGAGCTCGCCCAAGCTATGCTGCAATCCGCCGAATACCACGGAGTCCGCCGAGACCGCGAGGCCGCGCGGACAGACCGTTATTCGCCTCCTGCTGAACCCGAACTGAGGAACTCCCCTACCCGCCTGAAGCCGGCGGACAGGTTATTGAAGCTGGGAAAGTTGAAACAGAACTGACAAGCCGCAGAGCGACCTCCTGCTGAGTCCGCAGAGACCGCACACTTCCAAGCACTGACCGAAGTCACAGCCAAACTCCTGGCTCCTTGAAGTAATCCGCGCGACCTGCACACAGCAAACCGTCAGCCTGAAACAATCCGCGCGGACTGGAAAACACAGACCGCAGCACTCGCCCAACCCAATTTACTGTTCACTCACGTTACTCAGGTTTTTTTGTAGATGTGCCAGGGGGGTCCTATTTATAGGCCAGGTGAGGAGTGTGGTCACCGCCCATGGGATAGCGACACCGCCCCAGCCCGCGCGAACACAAACCGACTGTCTGCTCAGTCCGCGAGGACTTAGCCAGTCACCAAGGGAAACCGCCAGGAGCAAGGCAACCAATGACGAACCCTCTCCAGTCCGCCCAAGCTAAGCGGACAAGGCACCAGCCCGCAAAGCTCCAACTGCTTCAGGACAGCACCCTCTTCAATGGCAGTCCGCACCAACCCGAGGCAGTCCGCAAGACCCATACCTCAATCCGCCACAAGTCCACGACCAAAGGCAAACTGCAACAGTCCGCCCGGTCACAGCGGACTTGGCGGATACGGCGGACACCCTGAACTTGACACCAAGTGTGACCAAGTCCAAAACCATCAAGGGCCAGTGCGAGCATGGCGGACACAAAGTCCCGTCCGCCAAACACCCTAGCACAGACCGCAACCAGTCCGCGAGCTCCTCGCACTTGTCCAACGCAGTAGCACCAAGCCGAACTCCAAACAACAGTCCGCCAACCGGTCTCCACAGCAAGACCTGCTGTAACACCTGAGCTCGACAAGGCCTCAGCCAAGCTCAAGGCCCAGTCCGCAACAGCCCCAACCGCGGACACACCAGTCCGCAAGGCTTCCCGCGAACTCGAACCAACCCGCCAACAGCGCAAACTTGCACCCGCGACCACTGAGCAAAGCACCAGTCCGCAAGCCTCTCTATCCGCAGATACCAGGCCGCACCAAACCGCGGACTCCATGCAACAACCCGCTCAGAACACAGCCGGCTTCCACCAGACTTTCCACCAGGCCGCAACCTCAGTCCGCACAGTCCGCCCAGTCCGCCAAAGCTGTCCGCACAGGCCGCGCGGCCTGTCCCGTCACCCACTTCCACTTCACAAATTTCAACACTCCCCCTTGAAGTGAGAAGTGGTGACCAAGCCCAGCAAGCTGCGCAAGCGTTCAAAGGGCCCCTTCGACAGCGGCTTCGTGAAGATGTCAGCAAGATTATCTTCACTCCGAACATGCCCGACCAGCAGAGACCCCTCCAACACCTTCTCCCGGATGAAGTGGTGATCAATCTCTATATGCTTGGTCCTAGCGTGACACACTGGATTGTTTACCAGTTTGAGAGCACTCTCATTGTCACCCCGGAGTAAAGTAGGCCCTTGCAGTTCTTCATGAACATCCTCTATGAGCCTCCTCAACCAAACGGCTTCCCGAGCAGCCAAGGCCGAAGCCTTATACTCCGCCTCCGTGGTTGAAACCGACACCGAGTCCTGCTTCTTGCTACACCACGAGATGCTAGCTGAACCGCAAGTGAACACATAACCTGAAGTAGACCTTCGATCATCTGAATCACCGCCATAGTCAGCATCCGTGTACCCGAGCAACGCAAACTCCGCATCCCTTCCATAGAGGAGTCCCATCTCAGAAGTCACCTTGACATACTTCAGAATTCCCTTCGCCGCCACTAGATGAGATTGCCTTGGTTCAGCCATATACCGACTTACTCGGCCAACAGCATAAGCTATATCCGGCCTTGTAATCGTCAGATAGATCAAGCTCCCAACAAGAGCCCTGAACACCAAGGGATCATTAAGCACCCTTCCCTCATCTCGTCGAAGCTTTAGCCCAGATTCCAGTGGAGTAGAGCACTTCTTCCCTTCGCCCATGCCAAACCGCTTCACAATACGATCAGCATACCCTTTCTGGCTAATGAGAATCCCGCACTCCTTCCTCTCCACTTCCAGACCAAGAAAGTGATGCAACTCTCCCAAGTCTTTCATCTCGAAGCGTATAGCAAGCTCTCCCCTGAGCCTTGCTACTTCCTCCTCCGAGTTCCCTGTGATGATCATATCATCCACATACAGCAGGACCAAGACTCTTAGCTCTCCCTTCTTCTTGATGAACAAGCTTGAATCCGAGTTAGAAGCCAGGTATCCACAGAACTGCAGGTACTCTGCAATCTTCTCATACCAAGCTCGAGGAGCTTGCTTCAACCCATAGAGAGCCTTCCTGAGTTTGCAGACATAGTCCGGATGCTTCTCAGAGACGAAACCAAGCGGCTGATCCATGAAGATGTCCTTGTCAATCTCTCTGTAAAGAAAGGCATTCTTCACATCGAGTTGCCACAACCTCCATCCTTTGCTAGCAGCCAAGGCGATCACCACTCTTACAGACGTCATCTTCGCAACTGGACTGAATGTCTCCTCATAGTCTTCTCCATACTGCTGTGAGAATCCTCTAGCGACCAGGCGAGCCTTGAAACGATCAATGCTCCCATCAGCCTTCTTCTTCAACTTATACACCCACTTGCAAGTAACCGGAGTAACGCCATCAACCTTGGGCACAAGGTCCCAGGTTTCATTCTTCTTCAGAGCATCAATCTCTTCCTTCATGGCACCTTCCCACTCCTTCACTCCAGTGGCCTCGTTGAAGTTTGCAGGCTCTCGCTCATCCAGAGGACCTGCAAAGAAGCAGGAGACAAAGCTCACTGCATTCCCATCACAGTACCGAGCCGGTGGCTTAACCACCCTCTTCGATCTCCGAAGACACGGCTCCTTGCTCACGGCTTCCGTTGCTTCTTCAGGCTCCACTCCTACCTGGGGCAAGCATTGAGCAGTGCTCCCCCTGCTTCCTGAGCCAGAAGGCTCAGCCTCGGAGTTCGAAGCAACAGGAGCTGCTGGTGAAACAGCAAGCTCCTCTTCCAAGCCTTCAGCAGCCTCCACCGGTGCTTCCTCAACCTTGCTACTTCCGGTAGGCTCCACCGAGCCACCTCCATATGACGTCAGCTCGTCAAAGACAACGTCTCTTGACACCACGAACTTCTTCGTCACAGGGTCCATGCACTTCCATCCCTTCTTCCGCTCATCATAGCCAACAAAGACAAGTTTCCTTGCCTTCGCATCCAGCTTTGTCCGTGAAGCATCCGGGACATGCACGTAGCAAGTTGAACCGAACACCCGAAGGTGTCCAACACTCGGCTTCTCCTTCAGCAACAGCTCAATGGTCGTCTTCATGCTGATAGGGCTGAGTGGCATCCGGTTGATAACATATGCAGCACAAGACATTCCCTCCGCCCAAAAGGACCTCGGGATATCTTTCGCATGCAGCCAGCATTTGCAGGTTTCCGTCAAATGACGGATCTTCCGCTCCGCTACCCCATTTTGTTGTGGAGTGTGAGCACATGTAAGCTCCCGTTGGATCCCGTGCTTCCTGCAGAAGTTAGAAAACTCGGAAGAGACAAACTCTCCCCCATTATCAGTTCGAAACTTCTTAATCCGCAAGCCAAGCCGGCCTTCTACCAACTCCTTGAACTCCACGAACAAACGAAAGGCATCCGACTTCTCCTTTAAGAAGTACACCCAAGTATGCCTTGAGTAGTCATCAACCAAGACAAGCATGTATTTGCTTCCACCAAGGCTGGCAGTAACAGTCGGTCCCATCAGGTCGCCATGAATACACTCCAATGGTTTCTTGCTCCTTGTTTGAGATTTATCAAACGGAAGGCGATGTGCCTTACCGTATTGACAGCCCGCACAAACATGCCCATCACCAAAGGAGGACAACATCGGCAACCCCCTCACCAGACTTCTACTCGCCATTGCCTTTAGCTTGTCCATGCCAACATGCCCCAGCCTCTCATGCCAGATAGCCGCACTATCATTGGCCCTCATCTTATCAACATAGGCACTGGTGGAAAGAACAAACAAGTTCTTCACCCTCCTCCCAACATGAGCAACATCAGCCTTTACCGCTGATACGTTGCGAAGGAACCTCACGTCTGTTGGCCCAAACAGAACGTGATACCCAGCGTCCACCGCGTTGGTCACCGAGAAGAGGTTCTTCTTCATGCCCGGCACGTGATACACACTCCTTAACGTGAGTGGCCCCTGATCACTACCCAAAGACACGACCCCCTCCTTCTCTACTGCATAAACAGTATTATCAGCAGTGATAATAGCTTCATTACCTGAGTAAGCCTGCATGGAGGTGAACTTCGACTTGTCTCCGGTGAGGTGATGACCACACCCGGAGTCGATGATCCACTCGCTGTTGAAGTCCTCAGCAGATAAGGCACGGACACAAGTGCCCGTCATGAAAGCTCCTCCCCATTCTGCTTCTTCACTTCGCGAGCAAGCTTCCTCCTTTTCCGCAGCATGCCCAGGCTGCAGTTTGACCTTGCAGTCCCGCTTGAAGTGCCCTCGCTGATGACACCGGTAGCACTTCAGATTCTTCTTCCAGTCCTTAGGAGCATTGCTCCTCTCCGGCGGATATGAAGTTGAAGTCTCCTTCTCAACAGCGGCCTGCACCTTCTTCTTCTTCTTCCCTTCCCATCCCTTCTTCTTGCCTGAGAAGAGAGCCTCGCTGCCTTCCTGATTCAGATTCACTCCAGCCATCTGCCTTGCTAAGCTCTCCTGCGAGGCAAGCAGATTCTCGAGCTCCAGCAGAGACGGCTGAGTAGCCCACCCTTGAACAGACGTAACAAAGGCCACATACTCCTTCCGCAAGCCGCGGAAAATGTGCCTTTTCATCTTTGCCTCAGAGATAGGCTCATCAGGATCCAGTGCCGACAGCTCAGCACACAAGCTCTTCATCTTTAAGAAGTACCTGGAGATGGAAAGGTCTCCCTGAGTTGCCCTGGCCAACTCATTCTCCAGGAACTAAAGCCGCGCCACATTCTTCCTATTGAACAACTCATCAATGGTTGTCCAAATATCAGCAGCCGACTCACACCCAATGATGTGATCAAACAGTTCCGGAGAGACAGCTCTCTTCAGAACGAACTCTGCCCTAGCATTAGTTCTTCTCCAGAGCCTCACCTGTTCAGCAGTACCGAAAGCAGCAGTTACTTCCTGTCTGTCGTCTCCACCGACAACTTCCCACAGCTCCTCGCCTAGAAGATAACTCTTCATGCACGACTTCCACTTTTTATAGTTAGTCGGCGTTAAGAGTTCAATGCCCAGACCTCTTGCTAAGCTTCCTTCCATTGCAACCACCTGTTGGTACCCTTCAGCAGCACCGAGCAACAACACAGGTTGATCACCACTCAATCACTGAGTAACAACATTGGCTGACCTCTGCTCACGCAACTGAACCTCCAACCTCAGAAACCTGGCTCTGATACCATGTTAAATTTTCTCAACGTGGTCAGCAAGATAGCCCAAACACCAAATTAATATCTTCGGAACTACCCAGTTCGCACGCTGAACCTGCGGAAACCCAAGGACTAGAGGTTGCACCCAACAAAACAATGGAAGCACAAGAAGATCTTATTATGCATTCACTTCATTACAATCCGAGGCATACATAGCGAGACATGATTTCGCTAGTATTACAGCTGTAAACAGAAAGAACCAAAAACAAGCCGGGCGGACAGCACTCCAGTCCGCCGAGACCGCGAGGTCGCCGAGACCGCCGAGACCGCTGAGCTCGCCCAAGCTATGCTGCAATCCGCCGAATACCACGGAGTCCGCCGAGACCGCGAGGCCGCGCGGACAGACCGTTATTCGCCTCCTGCTGAACCCGAACTGAGGAACTCCCCTACCCGCCTGAAGCCGGCGGACAGGTTATTGAAGCTGGGAAAGTTGAAACAGAACTGACAAGCTGCAGAGCGACCTCCTGCTGAGTCCGCAGAGACCGCACACTTCCAAGCACTGACCGAAGTCACAGCCAAACTCCTGGCTCCTTGAAGTAATCCGCGCGACCTGCACACAGCAAACCGTCAGCCTGAAACAATCCGCGCGGACTGGAAAACACAGACCGCAGCACTCGCCCAACCCAATTTACTGTTCACTCACGTTACTCAGGTTTTTTTGTAGATGTGCCAGGGGGGTCCTATTTATAGGCCAGGTGAGGAGTGTGGTCACCGCTCATGGGATAGCGACACCGCCCCAGCCCGCGCGAACACAAACCGACTGTCCGCTCAGTCCGCGAGGACTTAGCCAGTCACCAAGGGAAACCGCCAGGAGCAAGGCAACCAATGACGAACCCTCTCCAGTCCGCCCAAGCTAAGCGGACAAGGCACCAGCCCGCAAAGCTCCAACTGCTTCAGGACAGCACCCTCTTCAATGGCAGTCCGCACCAACCCGAGGCAGTCCGCAAGACCCATACCTCAATCCGCCACAAGTCCACGACCAAAGGCAAACTGCAACAGTCCGCCCGGTCACAGCGGACTTGGCGGATACGGCGGACACCATGAACTTGACACCAAGTGTGACCAAGTCCAAAACCATCAAGGGCCAGTGCGAGCATGGCGGACACAAAGTCCCGTCCGCCAAACACCCTAGCACAGACCGCAACCAGTCCGCGAGCTCCTCGCACTTGTCCAACGCAGTAGCACCAAGCCGGACTCCAAACAACAGTCCGCCAACCGGTCTCCACAGCAAGACCTGCTGTAACACCTGAGCTCGACAAGGCCTCAGCCAAGCTCAAGGCCCAGTCCGCAACAGCCCCAACCGCGGACACACCAGTCCGCAAGGCTTCCCGCGAACTCGAACCAACCCGCCAACAGCGCAAACTTGCACCCGCGACCACTGAGCAAAGCACCAGTCCGCAAGCCTCTCTATCCGCAGATACCAGGCCGCACCAAACCGCGGACTCCATGCAACAACCCGCTCAGAACACAGCCGGCTTCCACCAGACTTTCCACCAGGCCGCAACCTCAGTCCGCCCAGTCCGCCCAGTCCGCCAAAGCTGTCCGCACAGGCCGCGCGGCCTGTCCCGTCACCCACTTCCACTTCACAAATTTCAACAGGGACTGTTAACAGTGTGCCGCTGTTGGATGAGATTCCTGTTGTCCGTGAGTTTTCTGATGTGTTTCCTAGCGACCTTCCCGATCTTCCCCCTGCCAGAGATGTCGAGTTCGTGATTGATTTGGAGTCGGGTACGCGTCCTATTGCTAATGCGTCGTACCGGATGGCCCCGCGAGAGCTGGAGGAGCTGCGTACCCAGCTGGATGAGTTATTGGAGAAGGGTTTCATAAGGCAGAGCTCATCGCCCTGGGGTGCACCCGTTCTTTTTGTGAAGAAGAAAGATGGTTCGATACGCCTTTGCATCGACTATAGGGAGTTGAACAAAGTCACCATCAAGAACAGGTACCCCCTGCCCAAAATCGACGACTTATTCGATCAGTTGCGTGGCAGCTCTGTGTTCTCCAAGATTGACCTTCGATCAGGATATCATCAGCTCAGGATCTGGGAGTCGGACATTCCACGGACAGCTTTTCGATCGAGGCATGGACATTTCGAATTCCTAGTTATGTCTTTTGGGTTGACCAACGCGTCATCAGCATTCATGGACATGATGAACCGGGTGTTCAAAGATTTTCTGGACAAGTTTGTGGTCGTATTCATAGACGACGTTCTGATTTACTCACGAAATGCTGCAGAGCATGATCAGCACTTGCAGTTGGTGTTATCTGCCTTGAGAGATCATCAGTTGTACGCCAAGTTGAGCAAATGTGAGTTCTGGTTGCCTCAGGTGTCCTTCCTGGGTCATGTGGTGAACAAGGATGGCATTTCAGTGGACCCGGTGAAGATCTTTGCCGTGATGGATTGGCATAAGCCGAGCACACCCAAGGAGATTATGAGCTTCTTGGGGTTGGCCGGCTATTATAGAAGGTTTGTTGAGGGCTTTTCTACCTTGGCAGCGCCCTTAACTAAGCTGACGCAGAAACATGCAGCGTTCATCTGGAGCGAGCAGTGCGAGGAGGCCTTTCTGGAGATAAAGAGGAGATTGTGCACCGCTCCTGTTTTGACATTGCCTACGGAGGGAAAGGACTATGATGTTTATGTGGATGCCTCGCATGTTGGGCTCGGAGGCATGTTGATGCAAGAGGGGAAGGTGATCGCGTATGGGTCGCGGCAGCTGAAAACTCATGAGCGGAATTATCCTACGCATGACCTCGAGTTTGCGGCGGTGATTTTTGCGTTGAAGCTGTGGAGGCATCTACTCTATGGGGCCCAGTGCAAGATTTTCACAAATCATAAGATCCTGAAGTACGTGTTTACTCAGAAGGAGCTGAATCTGCGCCAGCGGCGGTGGTTAGAGTTTGTGGCCGATTATGACGTAGAGATCCAATACCATCCAGGCAAGGCCAACGTGGAGGCCGACGCCCTGAGCCGCAAGACAGGGAAGATCTTCAACCTCACGACGGACCGTTTAGTGGAAGAGTTCTTGTTGATGGACATCTCTGTGGGATGCTGTGATTTGCAAAGCAGTTTGGCAGTGGCAGAGCCATCTTGGATTTCGCTCACCAGGTTGCACCAGAAGGATGATCCGGATTTGTTACACCTGTACCTCAGGGCTGAGAGAGGGGAGTTGCCGGATTTCTCCATCGATGATTCGGGTACCTTGAAGTACCGCGGCAGGTTTTGCATCCCCGCGGTTGGATACATCAGGAGTATGGTATGCAAAGAGGCTCATGGATCCAGTGTTGCCTACCACCCAGGGTCCACGAAGATGTATCATGATTTGAAGCAGATCGCCTGGTGGTATGGAATGAAAGGGGATATAGCTCGGTATGTTTCTGAATGTTACACTTGCAAGCGGGTGAAGGCCGATCATGGGAGGCCTGGTGGAAAGTTGACTCCTTTGGAAATCCCGACTTGGAAGTGGGAAAGTATCTCAATGGACTTCATTACGGGCTTACCAAGATCTCCAAGTGGATTTGATTCAGTTTGGGTGATGTGGACCGATTGACGAAGTGTGTGCACTTCGTACCTTATAAGATCGACTACCCGATGAAGAAGATAGCAGAGTTGTATTTGAGCAAAGTCATCCGATTCATGGAGTTCCCGTGAGTATCATTTCAAACCGAGACTCCAGATTTACTTCCCGTTTCTGGAAGAGTTTACAGGAGGGTTTGGGTACAGACTTGAGATATTCTACCGCTTACCAGCCTCAGACAAATGGGCAGACCGAGCGGGTGAACCGGATTGTGAAGGATATGATCAGGTGCTACATTCTAGATCACGGTGGAGCGTGGGATGAGCGTTTGCGGCTCATGGAGTTTGCCTACAATAACAGTTACCAAGAGAGCTTGTGAATGGCTCCATTCGAGGCATTGTATGGGAGGCGCTGCAGAACTCCGTTGTTTTGGACTGAGCCCAGTGAGAGGCCTTTGTTGGGTCCTGATGCTCTCGAGGAAATGGAGGTTGCTGTGAAGCTCATTTGGGAAAAGCTTCGGTTAGCTCAGGAGAGATATGAGAAGAACGCCAACCGGCGTAGGTCCGATTTGGAATTTTCGGTGGAGGATTTGGTCTTCTTGAAGGTATCTCCGATGGTTGGAGTGAAGAGGTTCGGCAAGAACCATAAGCTGGATCCGAGGTACGTGGGCCCATTCAGAATTTTGGAGCGTATTGGTGTGGCAGCATATAGGTTGGATCTACCAGCCAACTTCCCGGGCGTACATAATTTCTTTCATGTAAGTCAGCTGCGGAAGTGTGTGCGGAGCAGTGGGCAAGTCTTGGATGCCGTGCCCTAGTTGGAGCCTAACCTCTCATCTGTTGAGGTGCCGGTCCGCATCTTGGATACTCAGGACCGGGTGCTGCGGTCAAAGTCTATCCCGATGGTGAAGGTTCTTTGGAAGAATCAAGGTTTGGAAAGCGCGACTTGGGAGCTAGAGTCGGCTATGAGGGAGGTTTACCCTCGCCTGTTCTCCTGATTTATTGGGTATGTTTTCTTCCTAGTAACTTTTATTTTGTTACTTTCCTTCTGTAGTAGAGGTAGTGTACGTAAAGTTTCGGGACGAAACTTTCTTTTAGGGGGAGTGACTGTAACGCCCCCGAATTTTTCGGCAATTATTTAAGTCCTTGTCTGGCGTTACGTTGGCGCATTTCCGGCTCGTGTCGTTGTTAGAGTACCTCGTTAGGTGTTCTTAGAGGTTATAGCCTGTTGTATGGTTTCCCCAGCTAGCCGGCGTCTGTTTTGGAGGCCCGGCTGAGCCTCTTAGGGAATCCTTGTGCTTTGGAATCGGGTGAGGTTAGCCCGAGTGTGTGGTCGTCGGAGTTTGTGTCCGACTTCTCCGATGTTTTCGTAGCCCGAGTGTTTAGCTACGGTGCAGATTTGTTCGGAATCCGAGAGCGTTAATTTTCATGTCGTTTCGACGGTGGCTTGTTAGCGGGTAGTCATTTTATTTTAGCATATGCATATAATTACGCATTTTAGCATGACGAGTGATTTAGGCATGTCGGCGAATTAATGCATACGTGCACGTGCGTGTGTAGCTTTATAAAAAATATATATATATTTATGTGCGTGTTTATATGGGTGTGTGTGCGGTATGATCGTAGATTTTCACGTGTGTACTGTTATATGACGGTTAATGCTAATGTTAATATATGATTTCGTGTCAATGTTAATTTATGCTTATTAGTGTGCTATTAGTATTAGTGTGCATATAAATGTTGGTTTACGCACATAGAGTGCTGTTATATAAGGGTGTATGCCTAATTATGTGTTGAATACATATAAGTGTGGGTTATAGGATTGGCTGCCATTATAACATTCACTAAATTAATTTAGTAGTTAGTAGGTTATATATATAAAGGTAATGCTTTAGGTTTAGGTTTTATTTCCCCTTTCTTCCTCAACCCGGCGGCCCGCTGCAGTATCCCGAGCGAAAGACGCAATAGGCGGAAACCTGGTGCTGCTCCGACCGCCTGCCCTCCGCCCAGATTCGCTCGAAAATGCAAGTTGAGGCCGGATCCTCACTCCCCTAGCCGAGAGCTCCATTTGGAGGTATCATTTTCGCGATTTCCTCCATGATCTTTTGCCCGATCGGTAGTTTAGGGTGCAGTTTTTCCTGGTTTTTTATGATGTTGTTCTTCCCGGTTGGGTTGTCCAGGAAGTTTCGTGACCTAGGTTGCTTAAGGCCGGCGGTTTAGGAGCTTAGGGCTGACCGAATTCGTCCCGTCTTCCTCAAGGTAAGAGCCCCTTTTTGTTGTTTTGATTTTGTGCCCAAATTGCTAGCATGCTAGGGATTTCATTTTTCTTCCTATGTCCAGATGTTTTTTCGTAAAAATATTGCTTGCGGCCGGCTCGTTAAGAGGTGCATCGTTGGCCAAGGTTCTACTAAATATCAAGGCAAGTGCGCCCTCCGCTCTTGTCAATTCTATCTCATTTTTTTTGTACCTTTATATTGCTTAAATTCAGATTTTTTTTGTTTCTCCTAATTTGATCACCTGTAAATCCCGGGGCTAACCCCATCGGTATTATGTTGTGATTTGTATGATTAGGAATGTTGATAGGGTTATTTACCATTTGAGTTATTCGTTTTGGGGTGGCCGGTTCTCTACAAAATTCTCATTAGGGCTTGTTGGGTTGTTTTTCTAATTGTTTCTTTAGGCGTAACTATGTCCTGTTCGCGTCATTGCTTGTATAGTTTAGACTCAAACCACGCAACCTAATGGTAAATATATTGGGCGCCGAAAAAAAAATCATTGTTAGGGTTGGGTATCAAATTAATTACGCATGTTTCGGGGGCTAACCTATTTTTTTTCGGTGACCAGTTAATGGTACATGTTTAGCTGAGTGTCGAACTACATGCATAATTATAGTATCGCTTTGTTTTCAACTTATTTATGTCAAATCACTAATTTGGGCAGCTCGACGTTTAGCCCGACGGTTTGTACTTAAGGTTCTTAGGTGGGTTGCTCTATTTGGAATAGGGTTGTGGTGACTTCTTGGTGGTTCATGGAACTACCGGTAAGGGTTTTTTTTCGAGTCACCTAGTGCTGGAGTAGGATGTGATTTTGAGGTGGGTCGGACCGATGTCGCCACCCTTATTTTACTTCTTGTCTTATTAAGACAATGTGAGCTATTTGGTCGAGTTGGACTGATGCCACCACCACAGCACCTTGAGATGTTTAGGTCTGATAGACTTGGTCGGACCGTTGCCACCAGCCTAGGCCCTTGATGTTGATTTTGTCCATCTCCAGTATTAGGTGACTCTCTCTGCTCTAGCTTATGCTAGGATTTATCTATTTTGCTAATCCTTCTCGCAGAGATTTGCGAGGCTTGACTTCACCCGTGCACTTGGTGCACCCCCTTTTACTCACTCATGGCGAGTTTTTTTTCCTTCACTTGCTTAATTTATTCTTACCTGTTTCACTTCTTCTTTATACTATTGTTTCATTTTCATATATATATTGCTTTGCTGAGGCGTTCTTTCTTTGAATGCCTCAGGTTCAGGTTTATAGCCGACTGTGCGGCTAGGTTTCTTCTGGAGTTTGCTAGTGCTATAGCTGCTGCTGAGTTTTCTTTTCCTCACTCCTGGGAGGTAGTTTCTTTAGACTTGTAGTACAGATATGCCTACTCACCAGTGGGTTCGTGTCAGTTGTTGGCGCCCACTGGTGGTTTCTCTTTTAGATGCTTTGTACTTTGCTTATACTGCTAGATTTCCTATTTTGGAGTTTATTCAACTTGCTTCTGGGATGATTTATGTTAGGTTGCTAGTTACTTTAAAACCTATAAAAGAAAATAATTATTATATCAAAAACATAGACAACATGTTTTCTTTTCTAAAAAGCTTAATCACTACTTTCAAAACCACGTAAAAGGGTATTTCCTATATATATTATATAAGTTAAATCTAGGGTCTTGCATAGTCTTAGGTGCCCCCTGGGGACGCTTATGCATTCTCTTAGGATGTTAAAAAAATGAATAAACTATTTTCCGCTACGTATAAGTATAATTTTGAGGGGTGGACTAGTTGATCCACGAAGCCGAGGGATACGGCCTCAAAAATATAATTGATTTTCACATCATTAAAGCTTTTGAACTTTCATAGTCTTAGTAGTTGGTGGTTGCCTGAGCGTCGGCAGTTATCCCCTGTCCGATGTGGCATCACAACGCACGTTTTCTTCTACTCTGATACTTCTTAATTTCGGAGAAAATGCGGGTTGTGACAGTTGGTATCAGAGAGAGGTTGCTTAACAATTTGTCGGGCAACCTTTCCTTTTAAGTATTAGAAGTTTAGAATCATGTCATACACACACCGATATGTCATCAGCACGTCTTGGCTGAAGCACGAACATTATACTCATAGCATAACATGAAGTATACAAGGCATATTATGTAGTATGAGATGCATAATATGTGTTTGTATATGGATCCACCATAGGAGACAACATGTGAGGGTTATGTAGTATGGGATGCATAACCTTACCACATGAATACGACTAGCACGTTTTCTTTTTCGTTGCATGAAAAAGTTATGTAGTATGGGATGCATAACATTTTCATGTGTACGCCGCTCATAATATGCATTAGGGCCTTTTTTTAGAATGCATAACACAATCATGCATAGCATAACATTGCATAAGCACAACGTGCCAAGCTAAAGGCTTGTTGAATGACATATGTACACACATGGTTTTGAGTCAAAAAGAATATAAATTCATGCATTCTAGATATAGGCACAAGAGTTAGTGTGATGGTGGTGAACCATCTTAGGTTATGCATGACATTATTTCCTCTGTATAAAAATATATATATATACATATATATAAAAAAAACTCCAGAGCAAGTTGGCAGTGAAAGCAAGTACTTATGTAGGTTTGTTTGTACCTGTTGTTTTGTCCTAGTAGTTGAACTAGGTTCTGATGATTGCTTGTTTGATCTTTTTATGATGGCGCCTAAGCGTAGGGTGGCGAGATCGACTCCCCAATCTGAGGGTGAGTCTTTTGGTGCTCAAAGCGGTGCAGTTATGGAAAGTCTGAGGCAGAGCAATGAGGCTCTATCGAGGCAGATGGTGGACGTTCAGTCTCAGATCCAGTCCCTCATATCTGTAGTGGCAGGACTAGCCCCGAGAGCGCAGGATCCTGCTGCGGGTTTAGTTGTTCCCGCACCTCCTGCACCCCCAGCCCCTTTGGTGCCTCCAGTGGTGGTGCCCCCAGAGATGGCTTTCATCACTCAGTTCCAGCGACTGCGACCCCCTACCTACGATGGTAAGGCGGACTTCATGATTTTGGATGACTGGTTGATTAGCATAGAAGAAATGTTTCACTACTCTGGAGTATCTGAGGATCAGAAGGTGATGCTGGCCGCCTATCAGCTGAAGGGGTTAGCGAAGAGCTGGTGGATGAGGGAGAAGGAGGGAATGGTAGGAGGAAGCACTTGGGCTTCCTTCAAGGAGATCTTGCTGCGGAAATTTCTACCGTCAGTGGAGCGAGACAGGCTGATGAATGACTTCTTGCATCTGAAGCAGAGGCAGCTCTCAGTCAGCGAGTATGAGATTGAGTTTAGCAAACTCAGTCGCTTTGCCCCTAGTTTGGTGAGCTCAGAGGAGGATAGAGCGAAGCGTTTCCTCGGTGGCCTGCGGAGCGATGTACAGCTGCTAGCGGTGGCTCATGGAGCGGTGAGTTATGCTGGGGCAGTGGAGGCCGCTTTGAAGGTAGAGGCCATCGAAAACGTGAAGCATAGAGGTCAGCAGGCGAGGAATGAGAAGAGGAAAGCTGTTGAAGCAAAGAGCCCCCAAGTGACTGGTGCTCCTTCGGGGAAGAGGAGCAAGGAGGTTTGTAGTTTTTGTGGCCGGTCGGGCCATCCTGCTGAGAGATGTTTCAAGAGGGCGGCGGCGCAGAAGGAGCATGTGCATGCTATTCAGGGTGCTCCCATGCAGAATGTGGTGTGTACTCTGTGCAAGAAAGAGGGGCATGAGGTTGCCCGTTGCTGGTTGAAGGATAAGGTCTGCTATCAGTGCGGACAGAAAGGTCATACCAAGGCCCGATGCCCGCAGCTCCAGTCCGTGCACCAACCAGTTCCTCTTCAGGCGTTGCCACCGCCTCAGTCTATGGATAGAGGCAAAGGGAAGCTGAACTTGATATCCGCAGCGGAGGCTCAAACTTCGACGCAAGTCATTTCAGGTAAACCTTCTCGCTAGTCTTTTACTTCCATTGCAGATTAGTTTGGCTTTTGTTTTCTTTATTGATTGTGCAATTTCCCCGTTTATATTTATATATGGAGTTTTAAGGTAAAGAACCGATAGGCGCGCGTTCTCTTTGACTCAGGTGCTACCCACTCCTTTGTGGATAGGGCCTTTGTAGAGCGGCGCCAGCTGGTTCTTGATCATGTCGGTGATGCCTTTTGCGTCAAATTCCCTTCGGGTGATTCCGTGATATCAGATCAGGGCATTCTGGATTGTCCTATTATGTTGGGGGATTTCCCAACCAAGGCAGATCTGAAGGTTATAGATTTGGATGATTTCGACGTCATCTTGGGTATAGATTGGTTGTCCAGATACGATGTAGTGATCCAGTGCAGGGGTAAGCGCTTGGATTTCAAGAAGGACAACGGTCAGCCTGGGAGTATTTATGGCGATCCGCGCCAGGCCGCTCCGGCAATTTCTGCGGTATGTGCTCAGAGGTTATTCAATTCTGATTGTTTTGCTTGCCTAGTCTCGGTGCTGGGGACTGTTAGCAGTGTGCCGCTGTTGGATGAGATTCCTGTTGTCCGTGAGTTTTCTGATGTGTTTCCTAGCGACCTTCCCGGTCTTCCCCCTGCCAGAGATGTCGAGTTCGTGATTGATTTGGAGCCGGGTACGCGTCCTATTGCTAAGGCGCCGTACCGGATGGCCCCGCGAGAGCTGGAGGAGCTGCGTACCCAGCTGGATGAGTTATTGGAGAAGGGTTTCATAAGGCAGAGCTCGTCGCCCTGGGGTGCACCCGTTCTTTTTGTGAAGAAGAAAGATGGTTCGATGCGCCTTTGCATCGACTATAGGGAGTTGAACAAAGTCACCATCAAGAACAGGTACCCCCTGCCCAGAATCAACGACTTATTCGATCAGTTGCGTGGCAGCTCTGTGTTCTCCAAGATTGACCTTCGATCAGGATATCATCAGCTCAGGATCCGGGAGTCGGACATTCCATGGACGGTTTTTCGATCGAGGCATGGACATTTCGAATTCCTAGTTATGTCTTTTGGGTTGACCAACGTGCCATCAGCATTCATGGACATGATGAACCGGGTGTTCAAAGATTTTCTGGACAATTTTGTGGTCGTATTCATAGACGACGTTCTGATTTACTCACGGAATGCTGCGGAGCATGATCAGCACTTGCGGTTGGTGTTATCTGTCTTGAAAGATCATCAGTTGTACGCCAAGTTGAGCAAATGTGAGTTCTGGTTGCTTCAGGTGTCCTTCCTGGGTCATGTGGTGAACAAGGATGGCATTTCAGTGGACCCGGTGAAGATCTCTGCCGTGATGGATTGGCATAGGCCGAGCACACCCAAGGAGATTAGGAGCTTCTTGGGGTTGGTCGGCTATTATAGAAGGTTTGTTGAGGGCTTTTCTACCTTGGCAGCGCCCTTAACTAAGCTGACGCAGAAACATGCAGCGTTCATCTGGAGCGAGCAGTGCGAGGATAGAAAACCGCAGACCGCAACACTTGCCCAAGCCCAACTTACTATTCACTCCGTTACAGTAAACGTGTCGGGGGGGGTTCTATTTATAGGCGAGGTGAGGAGTGTGGTCACCACCCTAGTGCATAAAATCACCACCCCATCCGGCGCATAAGCAAAACATCCGTCCGTTGAGTCCGCAAAGACTTAGCTGGATTCTAAGAAAGCCGCCAGAAGCAAGGCACCGATGTTCACTACTGGGCGGCCTAGAACCATACTGCCCACACTATGCGGACAAGGTACAGTCCGTACAGTCCGCACACATCATCACATGGACAGCCACAACTCCTTCTGTGACAGTCCGCACATGCAAGAGGCAGTCCGCACAGCACAAGAGGAAAGCCTCCATCCGCCATAAGTCCACGACCAAAGGCAGTCCGCCCGGTGAACAGCGGACTTGGCAGATACTGCAGACATACTGGACTTGTCACAGAATGTGATTAAGTCCAATAAAACACCAAAGGCCTAGCGCGAGCTCGGCGGATAAGGCCCAGTCCGCCAATACTACTCGCACAGCTGCCCAAACAAACGGCCAACTGTCGGACTCCGACATCAGTCCGCGCAGTCCTCCACAGTAGCTAACACCTTCTGTACTACCAGAGCTCGACAAGAGTCACAGCCAAACTCCAAGGCCAGTCCCCCACAGCGGACACCGCGGACTCGCCAGTCCGCTAGACTCCCGCGGATAGAACACCCAATCCGATTAAAACAAGATTGCACAACCATGGCCGCTGAACAAAGCACTGCCTACAGCCCGCAAACCGCAGTCTGCTCAGTCCGCATCGCCAGAAGCCCGACATCCCCTGACATAGGCCAACCAGGCCGCACAACAGACCGAACAAAGCCGCATACCAGGCCGCTCAAGCCGGTTCTCAATCAGCCAAACCACCAAGATAGCCAACACCCAAGCCGCAATCTGCAGTCCGCCCAGGCCGCGGACTCAGTCCGCTCAGGCCGCACAAGCTACTTTTCAACATTCAAGCCAGCCAAGGTCACCAGGCCGCACCAGCAGTCCGCCCAAGCTGCGGACTCAGTCCGCTCAGGCCACTTAGACTGCCCGGCTTGTCCATCACCCACTTGCACTTCACAAATTTCAATAGGTTTATCATCAAAAGTGTTGGGTACATTGGTTTAAATGTACCTGATTTGAATAAGTCTCACCAAACTCAATGATATACATCAAAATGTATTTGATGTGTTTTTGAGTTTACTTGTGCAGGCTAAGTATTTACAGGAAAGAAGAAAAAGTTTCTAAGTCCATGTGTCGACACCCAGAGGGAAAGTGTCGACACTTAAGAAGACTTGTGTCGACACCCAGGCAAGAAGTGTCGACACTTGGAGTATTTGTGTCGACACCAGGGATGTTGAGTCGACACCAGACAGAAAGTGTCGACACAAGGAGCTGTGTCGACACTCAGTGAAGAAAAGTGCAGTGAAGTAGTGTCGACACTTAACAGCAGTGTCGACACCTAGAAGAACTGTGTCTACATCAGAAAGTGACGACACTTGCAGGCTGTGTCGACACTCAGCAAAAGTCAGCAGAGACTAAGTATAAGTGTCGACACAAGGAGATGTGTCGACACATGAAGAATAAGCAGTGTCGAGATATAAAATCTACAACACAAGGAGTTGTGTAGACACCTTGTAGACTAGTGTCGACACTTAGACAACTTGTGTCGACACTTGGTCTATAAGTGTCGACACTTAAAGACAGAAAGTCTCGACACTTTCAGACAGTTACAGAGTTTTCAAGAACTGACTGGATGACTTGACAGCTGCCATTCCAGCCGGTCTACTGCACCTGTCAGTGTTGTCAGAAATCAGTTATGAACCGGACCAGCCGGTTACCATGAAAAAGGCCTATAAATAGGCTTACACTGTATACAAAAGAAGTTGTTCAGATTGATTAGAAGATCAACACAACAAGTAATACAAAGAAGATCTAGCTATCAAGTGAAGATCTAAGAAGTTGGAGAGAGAGAGCTCCATCCAAGAAATCAGTCATTGGAACCAGACTGAGAAGAAGGGTTCAGATTTATTCTGAATCTTAAGTAGCAGAGATCAAGGATCAACTGCAGAAGAGGTCAATCTTATTGAGTTCTACATTCAAGAAGCTTGAAGAAAGCCAAGTCAGATTGATTTCAGCTGAGTTCTTCCAAGAACTCATCAAGAAACTCACAACACTTCTCTCTTTACTCTAAGTTGTTGAGTTACAATATTTGTATTCATTTTATCTTGTAGGATCCTTAGGGATCTGAGTCTTGTAAGCCTATAATTATAAAGGCTGAGTGTATGGCTTGAGTGCCTGAGTGTAAGAGATTGAAATCTCTGAGTGTAGACCTTGGTGGCTGAGTGTAGGGCTTGGTGGCTGAGTGTAGGCCTTGGTGGCTGAGTGTAGGCTTTGTGAAGAAGCTGAGTTGTAGGGCCTTGGGTCTGAGGTGTAGGAGCCTATTTTGGGTTCTGAGATAGTGGAGGAGTTTGGCTGAATCTAGTACACTGCTAGATAGGCGAAGGGGGAAAGTGGATGTACCCAAACCTTGGGGAACCACTATAAAACTGTGTGTCTACTGTGTGCTGTGATATTCTGTGATTGCTGTGTGATTGTTGTGTACAAATAGATATAACTCTGAGATAAAATCTGATTGCTGCCTTAAAAAGTTAAAAATATTCAAGTCACCTATTCACCCCCCCCCCTCTAGGTGTTTAGGTACTATATCTTTCAAGTGGTATCAGAGCCAGGTTACTCAAAAGAGGACATAACTGTCTGAGTAGATCCTGTTGGCAGATTCAGTCTAAGTCATATTACAGAATCAAGAAAATCAAGAACCATGGGTTCCACTGAGAATCACAAGGAATTGGGCTCCATGAAACTACCCATATGTAGGAAAGAGATCTTTGGTATCTGGAAGGAAAGGGTGAGACTGTTTATGGAAGCCTCAGACCCTAGGATTTATATCACAGAAAAAGAAGGGACATATGTGTCCATGAAGGTGTCAGTCTTAGATGCAAATCAGAGAACACCTAAGGATTTCTCTGAAATGACAAAGGATGAAATAGTTCTAGCCACTATGGATAAGAGGGCTCAGAACATCATAGTGAGTGTCATCGATGATGCAACTTTTCAGAATCTGATACACTGTAAGACAGCTAAAGAAATGTGGGATACTCTTATTGTGTATATGGAGGGTTCTGAAGAAGTGAGGCAAGACAAAAAATCTTTGCTAAACCAAGAATATGAAAGTTTTAGACAAGGTAAGCCTGATAGCATAACTGAGTGCTATAAGAAGTTCTACAGGATTGTGAATGAGCTCATGTCCTATGGCAGAGAGTTCAGTAATTATGAACTCAATGATAAGTTTCTAACGTCCCTAACAAAAGATTGGGACACCAAGATCTGTGTCATTAGGGAAATGGCAAAGTTGGCAGAAATTCCTCCACCAACACTGTTTGGCAAACTGTTGTCCTATAAAATGCAGTTAATGGTGAGGAAAGAAGAGGAGAAATCAACAAGAAGTGAACACAAAGAAATGACAGTGGCCTTCAAGACAGAAGCCCCCAGAAAGTATAGAAGTAAGTCACCTCCACCATCAAAAGTAGCTGAAACTGAATCAGATGAGTCAGCAAGCAGAAAGTCTGAGAGCAGTGAAAGTGATGAGGACTTTGCTGCCTTTACAAGACATTTTCAGAAGTTCATAAAGAAGAAACAGTGGAGGACAAGGTCTTCTACTTCACAGGGAAAAGAAGACTTTTATCAGAATAAAAAATCTTCAAAGAAAGACAGGAAAAAGACTAAGTCTAGCAAAGCAACTCTTTCAAAAATAGTATGTTATTGCTGTAATAGACAAGGTCATGTTGTTGCAGATTGTCCAGAAAAAAGGAAGGAGTATAGTGACAAGAAAAAGACTCAATACAAGGGTAAGAAGGAAAAGTCTTTTGTTGCCAAAAAGGACAAGAGCCTGTCAGATATTTCTTCATCAGAAACTGAGTCAGATGCTGAGGCATATATAGGACTGTTTGCTGAGGAAGAAGAAGAAGAGTTCATTCAGATCATGAACTCTATATATGAACAAGAGGACAGTCAGTGCCAAGGACTAATGGCATTGATAGAAAGTGACAAAATCCTGGAGCAGCCAGGACCTAGTAAGGTACAACATTGTTCTTTTAGTTCAATTTCTTGTGCCAGTACAGAATCAGATTCATCATCATCAAGTGATGAGAGTGTATCTGAGTCTGAAGAGGATATTCATCTATTGATAGATGAATATAAAGTTCTGTTGCAAACTTATAAGAAGTGCAAGTCCCTAGCCAAAAGTCCGGCAAAGGAAATTGCTAATCTCAAAGCTACTGCAACTGATTTTGAGAAATTGTTTGATCAAAAACTTAATGAGATAGCCAGACTGAAGCACATAACTGTGATTCAAATGGGGACTATATCATTTAAGAATGATCAAATCAAGAGTCTGGAGATTAATCTTCAGAAGGAGAAAGACTTAGTTGCTAGGTTTTCTAAACCAAATTCTGTTTTACCCATAATTGATGAATTTGTTCATCACAAAGGTAAAGATGGACTGGGTTTTACAAGACCTGCAAGGACTGTTCAGTCCAAGTTCATGTCCAAGGGCAAAGCCTCAACTCTCAACAAGTCAGCTGTAGATAAAACAGCAAAGACAGTACCTAAGCAAAGGTACAATAAGTTTGAGTGTTGGTGCTGTGGCAAGGTAGGACACTATGCAATGGACTGTTGGCACAATGCTAGTGCCAAAGTGAGTAGCAAACTGCCTGTTGGAAAACCTACAGGTAGCTTTGTTAGGATGCAAACTAACCAGTACCAAGGACCCAAGAATTCTTTGGGTTCTAAGGTTCACTAATCTGTTTTGCAGGTGAGTCCAAGTGGCCATGCCCCAATATGGTACTTGGACAGTGGATGTTCCAGACATATGACTGGAACAAGGGGTTTACTAAAGGACTACACCCCATCAAGGATGGTCCAAAAGTCACCTTTGGTGGTTCTGAAAAAGGGATCATCAAGGGTTTTGGTAACATATCTAACTCATTTATTACAATTACTCAAGTGACCTATGTTAAAGTTTTGAAATATAACCTTATTAGTATAAGTCAATTGAGTGATGTAGGATATGACATATCATTTGTGAAAGATGGTTGTCATATCAGGAGGTCAAATGATCAATAGATCATTTTAACTGGTTATAGAAAAAGGAATGTCTATTGCTTAGACATTATGGTTGAGAACAATGGTTCTCCAGTGTGTCTAGTAGCTGATAAGACAGTCTCTCATTGTGTCAAATGGCACAAGAGGCTAGCCCATCTTAACTACAAGACAATTGGTAAACTCTTTAACAAAGAGTTAGTGAGGAATGGTCCTCAAGTTAAGTGTATTAAAGATGGTATTTGCTCAGCTTGTCAAAAGGGCAAGCAGACTAGATCCACCTTTAGAAGCATTGAAAACAAGATGCTGTGAGGTGCTTATACCTCTTG
Source organism: Platanthera guangdongensis (assembly GCA_039583875.1). Taxonomy (NCBI): domain Eukaryota; kingdom Viridiplantae; phylum Streptophyta; class Magnoliopsida; order Asparagales; family Orchidaceae; genus Platanthera; species Platanthera guangdongensis. The sequence goes on along the minus strand of CM077162.1, from coordinate 67,520,883 downwards.
CATATGGATCTCTTTGGTCCAATGCCAGTTCACAGCCTAGGTAGGAAGGTCTATACCTTTGTAGTTGTAGATGACTACTCAAGGTTTTCCTGGGTGTTCTTCCTAAGATAGAAATCTGAAACACTTAGTGTCTTCTATAGCTTTGTCAAGCAAATTCAGAATGAACTAGATAGTACAGTGGTCAAGGTTAGAAGTGACCATGGTACTGAATTTCAGTCTGATAGCATGACAAAACTATGTGAAGCATTTGGGATATTTCAAAAACTTTCTTCACCAAGGACACCTCAGCAAAATGGCATTGCTGAGAGGAAGAATAGAACCTTAATTGAGGCTGGTAGGACTCTATTAACTGATACATCACTACCAGAATACTTCTGGGCTGAGGTAGTGAATACTGCATACCATGTTATTAATAGGGCTACCATAACTAAAAGCCTCAACAAGACCCCCTATGAGGTTGTGAAAGGCAGGAAACAAAACCTATCCTACTTCAGGATCTTTGGTTGTAAGTGCTTTATACTTAACAATGGAAAGTCTTACTTGACTAAGTTTGCTGCCAAGTCCCAAGAGGGAATTTTTGTTGGGTACAACAACAACAGTAAGGCTTATAGAGTCTACAACTTGTCTACTCAAGTTATAGAGGAATCTGTACATGTAGTATTTGATGAAACTAGATTTATTAACAATGAGTTGTCTAGTAGTGTATGCAGCTCCACAGGTATAACAAAGAAGATGGACAAGCTCACTATAGAAGAAGAACCTACTGCAAGGCAGCAAGTAGAAGATAGTGGCTGCTGTCCAGGGGGAGTACTACATGTACCTAATACAGATGAAGTTCAAGGAGTGCAGCAAGATGAAGAAATTGAAGAAGTTGAATCTGAAGTCAGGATGCCTCCAGCCAATAGGCATCTTAGAGATCATCCAGCAGAACAAATCATTGGTGATCCAATACAAGGGGTACAAACAAGGAGCAGAAATCTGAATGCAGCAATCTACTCCAGTTTTCTATCCCAAGTTGAACCAAAGAAGTTTGAAGAAGCCATCCTAGACCCTCATTGGATTGAGGCAATGCAGGAAGAGCTGAATCAGTTCAAGAGATGCAAGGTCTGGGAGCTTGTTCCTAAACCTAAAGACCACAACATAATTGGGACCAAGTGGATCTATAGGAACAAGATGGATGAACATGGAGTCATCATTAAGAATAAAGCAAGATTGGTTGCTAAAGGATATAGGCAGGAAGAAGGTATTGACTTTGATCAAACCATTGCTCCAGTAGCCAGACTGGAAGCCATAAGGATGTTCCTGGCCTATGCAACCTTTCAAGGATTTAAAGTTTACCAAATGGATGTCAAGTCAGCATTTCTGAATGGTAATCTTAAAGAGGAAGTCTATGTGGAACAGCCATCAGGTTTTGTTGATTCAACTCTACCTAATCATGTCTATAGACTTAGGAAAGCTTTATATGGGTTAAAGCAAGCCCCTAGGGCTTGGTATGAAACCCTGTCTAGTTTCCTCATTGAGAATAAGTTCACAAGAGAGAAAATAGACAAGACTCTATTTCTTAGGGAATCTAGAGGCAAAGTAATACTAGTCCAAATATATGTAGATGACATTATATGAATCTTAATAAAAAGGAAATGACTGGTTGCTTCCACAAGGGAGGGAATGTAGTGGTGTACTTGGCTACTCATCCAGAAAAGATTAAAGCTCAAGTAGATGACATTGCACAGAAGCAAGGATATGTTCTTGAGAATCAAATCAGAATGAATGATAACTTAACTGCTTCCCATAATGTAATTGTCACAGAAATGAAGAACATAGCTGCTGGCCTGCCTACTTCTACTGCTGCTGCTAAAGCAGATTTTGACAAAGCATTCCAAGAGAAAATCACTGTTGTTAAGACTGCCATTCTAGACTCTCAGAAGATCATTACTGACAAACTCCAAAGGTTAAAGCCTTATTTTAAAGATGGAGTCAATTATTTGGATAACCAGGTTAGATTTCAAAAAGATGATGTAAGAGATCACATAGAAAGAGAAGTCATAAAGGGGGAGAGAGTGTTAGTCAAGGCCAGCTCTGATCATGCTAAGTGGATATCTAATTCTATCAGAGCAACTCTTGAATATCCTCCTCTTTGTGATGATGATAATGTGGCAGAATCTGGCATTAATCTTGCATATCTAGGAGGGGAGCAACCTGAAGTGGTTCAAGTCATCTACCCTCCTCCAGATTTTGACATGATACATGCTGATATACAGTCCATGTATAGCCCACCTGGGGGAAAGGACAATGTCATTATAGAGAAAGTTGTTCAGCCAATATCTGAAGCTATGCAAGAAGCACTGCAGAAAGAAAAAGAAACTAGATTATCTAAGAAAAGGTTCAGGAAACAAGCTGAACAAAGAGCAGACTTTGAGCAGTGGAGCCCTACTTCAAGAAATATTATCTTAACTGCATGGAAAGCTGCAAAAGATAATATACAAGACAAAAATAAATGGTTTTCTGAACTTGAATGGAGGAAACATGAGTCAAGGCAAGAAGCAATAGTCCAATATAGAAGAAAGGCCAAGATGGGAAAGCTACCTCCTACTGCCCAGGAGCCTAGCAAGTACTTTCCCAAGCCTTATCACTACTTTGAGAGGCAAAAGATCAAAGCAGAAGAGCAAAAGAAAAAGGACTTGAAAGGCAAGAAGCCTGCTGATGCTGAAGTTGCTGAAGCACCTGTTCAAGCCAAAGTACAAGCTGGAAAAGGAATAGTAATCAAGGAGGCTGAACAAACATAGAATAGACTTTTATTCAGTTTACAATTGTAATCTTGTGTTTTTCAAACACTATGTAAAACTTTTGTATAATGAATATTACAAAGTTATGAGAACAATATGATGTGTTTTAAATCTATTTCATAATTGTTCTGAGATGTTATCTGTATATGCATGTTTGTTTAATACATGTGATGTTCTTTCCTAATTCATAATCCTACTTTACATCATTTTGTAATTTTATTATGAGTGGTGTATATCATTGACTAAGGGTTATGACTTCTCCAAATAGGGGGAGATTATTGGGTACATTGGTTTAAATGTACCTGATTTGAAGAAGCCTCACCCAACTCAATGATATACATGAAAATGTATTTGATGTGTTTTTGAGTTTACTTGTGCAGGCTAAGTATTTACAGGAAAGAAGAAAAAGTTTCTAAGTCCATGTGTCGGCACCCAGAGGGAAAGTGTCGACACTTAAGAAGACTTGTGTCGACACCCAGGCAAGCAGTGTCGACACTTGGAGTATTTGTGTCGACACCAGGGATGCTGAGTCGACACCAGACAGAAAGTGTCGACACAAGTAGCTGTGTCGACACTCAGTGAAGAAAAGTGCAGTGAAGCAGTGTCGACACTTAACAGCAGTGTCGACACCTAGAAGAACTGTGTTTACATCAGAAAGTGACGACACTTGGAGGCTGTGTCGACACTCAGCAAAAGTCAGCAGAGACTAAGTATAAGTGTCGACACAAGAAGATGTGTCGACACTCGGAAGAAGACTCAACACTTGAAGAAAGTGTCGACACCCTGAACAATGTGTCGACACACTGCAGAAGAGTCAACACTTGAAGAAAGTGTCGACACAAGAAAGAATGTGTCGACACTTAGCTGAAGACTCAACACTTGAAGAAAGTTTCGACACAAGGAGCTATGTCGACACTTAGCAAAGATCAGCAAAATTCTAAGTACAAGTGTCGACACTAAGGAGTTGTGTCGACACTCAGCCAGAGTCTCGCCAGAAGAAGAATGTGTCGACACCCAGAGTAATGTGTCGACACTCAGCAAGTATCAACACTGAAGACATGTGTCGACACCAAGAAGAAGTGTCGACACTCAGCGAGTTCAACACATGAATAAGTGTCGACACAAAGGTGTTGTGTCGACACTTAGAAGAATTCAGCAAAATACTGAAGTACAAGGACTTGTGTCGACACACATTATCAGTGTCGACACATGAAGAAAAAGCAGTGTCGAGATATAAAATCTACAACACAAGGAGTTGTGTCGACACCTTGTAGACTAGAGTCGACACTTAGACAACTTGTGTCGACACTTGGTCTATAAGTGTCGACACTTAAAGACAGAAAGTCTCGACACTTTCAGACAGTTACAGAGTTTTCAAGAACTGACTGGATGACTTGACAGCTGCCATTCCAGCCGGTCTACTGCACCTGTCAGTGTTGTCAGAAATCAGTTATGAACCGGACCAGCCGGTTACCATGAATAAGGCCTATAAATAGGCTTACACTGTCTATAGAAGAAGTTGTTCAGATTGATTAGAAGATCAACACAATAAGTAATACAAAGAAGATCTAGCTATTAAGTGAAGATCTAAGAAGTTGGAGAGAGAGAGCTTCATCCAAGAAATCAGTCATTGGAACCAGACTGAGAAGAAGGGTTCAGATTTATTCTGAATCTTAAGTAGCAGAGATCAAGGATCAACTGCAGAAGAGGTCAATCTTATTGAGTTCTACATTCAAGAAGCTTTGAAGAAAGCCAAGTCAGATTGATTTCAGCTGAGTTCTTCCAAGAACTCATCAAGAAACTCACAATACTTCTCTCTTTACTCTAAGTTGTTGAGTTACAATATTTGTATTCATTTTATCTTGTAGGATCCTTAGGGATCTGAGTCTTGTAAGCCTGTAATTATAAAGGCTGAGTGTAGGGCTTGAGTGCCTGAGTGTAAGAGATTGAAATCTCTGAGTGTAGGCCTTGGTGGCTGAGTATAGGCCTTGGTGGCTGAGTGTAGGCCTTGGTGGCTGAGTGTAGGCTTTGTGAAGAAGCTGAGTTGTAGGGCCTTGGGCCTGAGGTGTAGGAGCCTGTTTTGGGTTCCGAGATAGTGGAGGAGTTTCGCCGAATCTAGTACACTGCTAGATAGGCGAAGGGGGAAAGTGGATGTACCCAAACCTTGGGGAACCACTATAAAACTGTGTGTCTACTATGTGCTGTGATATTCTGTGATTGATGTGTGATTGTTGTGTACAAATAGATATAACTCTGAGATAAAATCTGATTGCTGCCTTAAAAAGTTAAAAAGATTCAAGTCACATATTCACCCCCCCCCCCTCTAGGTGTTTAGGTACTATATCTTTCACAAAGTTTAGGCATGACATCATTATTGAAATTCCAGAGCAAGTTAGCAGCGTGAGAAAGTACTTAAGTATGTTTTGTCTGGATTATGTTGTTTGGTGTTGGCGTTTGAGCTAGGTTTTGATTAGTGTTCGTTGTTTTATTAGAATGGAGCCTAAGCGTATGACAACTAGGTCAACTCCCCAATTGGAGGGCGAGTCTTTAGGTGTGCAAAGTGATTCGGTGATTGAAAGTCTGTGATAGAGTAATGAGACATTGTCCAGACAGATGGTGGAGATGCAGTCGCAGATCCAAGCATTATTATTAGTTGTGTCAGGACAACTACCGCGAGTGCACGATCAGGCTGTGGGTCAGACTGTTCCAATTCCCCCTGCTCCTCTGGTGCCCCTGGTGTTATTGCCACCAGAGATGAGGTTTATTTCGCATTTCCAGAGACTAGGACCTCCTACTTATGATGGTAGAGCAGATTTTATGGCTTTGGATGACTGGATAATAACCATCGAGGAGATGTTTGCTTAATCGGGAGTTTCAGTGGACCCGAGGGTGATGGTCGTTGCGTATCAACTCAAGGGACTTGCTAAGAGTTGGTAGCTGAGAGAGAAGGAGAATCTTAAGGATGGGTGTTCATGGGAATCTTTCAAAGAGTTGCTGCTAAAGACGTTTCTGCCATCGGTCGAGAGAGAGCGTCTGATGATTGATATTGTGAATCTAAAGCAAAGGCAGCTTACTGTTGAAAGAAAATGGTTGTCAACCTAAATAACCTAGAGGGTGGTGAATAGGTGAGCTGTGCGTCTTTTGCGGAATAAAAAATAATTAGAGCACAACACAGAACTATCTACCAATATCACAGATGACACAAGATTTATAGTGGTTCCCCGACCTTGGGTACATCCACTTTCCCTCACCGATCTAGCAATCAACTAGACTCGGCTACTCCACTATCTCGGATCGAAAAACCGATCCTACCCTCGGAACAAAGTTCCTACAAACTCGATCCAAACAACGGGATCTACACCTCGGTAGATAACACTTCCTACAAACTCGGAGTGAAAAACTCCTACACTCGGAGAAACTTTCTCCGACAAGATTAATAAATTTTAGAAAAGTTATACAAACAGTAAATCCAATCAGATATGATGAAACGACCAGAATCTTCTTCTTATGAACTTTGCAACACTTTGAGAAATCGGTGAAGAAAATCTCGGTCCAGATCTGGATCTTCTTTGCTTTTACAGAATTAGAGAGAGAAGACAAACAGTGATGTCGATCTCGATCTGTAACTTTCTTCAGAATGAATCCTCTGAAATTAGAAGCAGTGGCCGGAGAAGATGGTGGCGGCGGCGGCTTCCGTTCCGTGAAAAACAGAGAGAGGAGTCGGCTGAAAAACTTTCTTAAAATAAATTGACAATGAAAGCTTAGAGAATACTTAGGGTTTGTCATTTTCTGATAAGACTTTATATAGGAGAGAATAATGGTCATAAATGGTCATAATGATGTACACGTGGACCAATCATGTCGCGTGATTTGAAAATCCCGTCAGAAAAAGACTTTGACAAAATTTCAGGAAAGTTCAGCCATATACACGAGTAAGAGAAGAGTTACTCGAGTAGTTGAATAACTACTCGAGTACATGAAGGAGAACATACTCGGGTATATAAAGATAGACTATTCGAGTAGGTAGAAACCAACTACTCGAGTAAGCAGATAGAACTACTCGAGTATGTATAGTGACTTACTCGAGTACATGAAGGATCTACTCGAGTACAAGAAAGGACTACTCGAGTATATTACATAAACTACTCGAGTGGAATACTTGGAATAATTTCTGAAGACGTCAGCAAGCAGCTACTCGAGTAGTTGAACTAAACTACTCGAGAGGAAGTGATCTACTCGAGTACGTGAAAGTTCTACTCGAGTAAAAGACTTAGAAAATTCTGGAGTTAGGAAAATTACAAAGTACACGAGTGAGACACGATCTACTCGAGTAGGTATAATGAACTACTCGAGTATGTTTCTATCTACTCGAGTATGCGAGTATACTTACTCGAGTATATGAGTGTATTTACTCGAGTCCATGACTTAGAAGAATTTTGACGAGTGAATCCTTTAATACTCGGGTATAATGAATGATCTACTCGAGTATATAAACATACTACTCGAGTATATGACTAAGTCTACTCGAGTACATGACTTAGCTATACGAGAGATACACTTAAGTACTCGAGTATAAAGCTTCTTTACTCGAGTAAATTATAACTAATTTACTCGAGTAGTTATGGACCTACTCGAGTAAAAGACTTAGAGAATTTTGTTATTGGAAACTCTTTCTTCTAATGTAGTCGTCAACTTCCAGTTTTTTTCCCAAGGTCCAATAGCTTGAATATGAAGTGTATCCCAATAGAGAGACCACACATGAGTCAACACCTTGGAACATGCAAAGAGGGATTACATTGCACAGTTCCTGTGTTTGGTGACCCACTGTGGACTGACATTGGTCTACACTTTCCTGTGAAATTCCTGCAAACATATAACTCAACCAAGCATCAAATACAACTTAATTCATCTTAGTTCCAGGGTGACTTCATCAAATCTGGGTTAGTGTGGATGTAATACCCAACAATCTCCCCCTATTTGTTGAAGTCAGAACCCTTTACACTAAGGTGAATTATAGACATAAAAGAAACTAAGTAGAAAAACATGAGCAGGTAAGCAATAGACAATGAAAAAGATAATTAGACAGAAATTTAGAATTGTATATATGTAAATTTCCAAAAACATCAAGTCTACAACTTGTCATTTCAATCTCTCAACATCTTTTAGGTTTAAGCTTAGGTTTGCTGCTTTTCCATCTTTTCTTGCTGTCTTCTTAGATAGCTGAAAGGCTTAGGGAAATATTTGGGAGGCCTTGGAGGAGCAGCAGAATTATTTCTCCCAAACTCTCTGTCATGGATCTTCCTTTTTAGCATTGATTTCTCATATAACTCCCATTCCTGGGAACTGTAGTGAATGTTACTCTTTTCATTAAGATCCATAACTAGTCTGAGTGTGTCCAAAATTAGAGACTTAGAAGTTGGAGACCAAGCTTCAGCATGTTCAGTGGCTTTGGAAGGAGCAGTCCTGCTAGCAGAGGGGCCTTCACCATACTTCCTTTTCTTCTTGTAGGTTCTGATCTCTGGAGGAGCTTTGAGGAATATATTAGCAGGGTCTTCTTCCCAGACTGGAACATAAGTATCTGGAGGAGCAACTGAGTCTCCAGGCCTGGGAGATAAGGTAGGTTGCAGAGGAACAGCTGGGGCAGTGACATCTGTAGCTAGAGGGTTGAGATGATGGGGAATGATGTTGGGGTCAACTGCAAGGTCTGGCAGAATCTGATTGTGCATCCAGACAGCAGTGTCATAGGTGTGAAATTTGACACTCTGTATCTGGGCTAGCACATCATCATGAATGGTCTTCACATGAGCTTCCCATACATCTGACTTCTGAGCAGCAAATTTTTCTACTTGTTCTTTGAGTTCTTTGACCAATCCCTCCCCCTTTCTGATTTCAACAGATAGTTTCTCTATAGTGTCTTCTTTGAAAATGCCAACTTCTTCACAGATTTTCATTTTGTTAGCTTCATTTCTCTTGTCTAGCTCTATCTGATTGTTTGCCAGGGTGACACCTTGTTCCATAACATTTCCAACACTAGTGATAGTGTGGTCAAGGGCTTTGCCACCAAGTTGAAATAAATACTTGAGCTTGTCAGTATTATACTGAATTTCAGCAAAGCCTCTGCTCATCTCAGTCTCGAGAGCAGTTACCTTGTCAGTTGCTATCTTTAGAGAAGCATCAAAATAATGTCTTTGTTCTTGAAGAAGAATTGTAATATGTTGCAGCAAATCTGAGGAGGAAGAGACTGGAACAGTAGCAGTAGAGGGAGCAGCAGGAGGGAGAGAAGGAGTTACCCAAGAAGCTATTTCTTCAATTATCACAGTGTTGTGAGCTCTGGTGGTAGGAATGTGAGCAACCCCTTCTTATATATCCAGAGGGAGAGAGAATTCTAGATTTCTGAGAGGGGCCTCAGCTAGCTCAGGAGAAGGCTCATCAGAAATAAGAATGGTGTCTTGCTGGTCTTTGAGGGCAGCTGGAGATGGTGCTGGAGTCCTGGCTGGAGAATGTGCAGGAGATTGTGCTGGAGTGGAGTCTTTGTGACATTCAGAGGATGGAGATGGAGGAGATAGAGGAGGAATAGACATCACTTCTTCAGAGAGCTCTGCAATCATACCATCTATAGCAGCAGCTGTGGACAGAAGAGATTCTTGAGGTATCTGATCTGAAAGAGTGGCTGGACTTTCTGGAGTATGAGGGAGGGAATAAAGTGTTGGCTGAGGAGAGGGCTGCCTGACTTGGATAGAAGGAGCAGGCTCCCCCTCACTGAGTGCACCAGAGGAGCTGGCCATATGATGAGGAGAGGGAGATGGAGTCCTGTCCTCTATAGCTGGAACCTCTGGAACTTCTGAGATCTTTGGAGCTTGGGCAGAATTCTGTAGCTTGAGTTCCCATCTCTGAATGGAAGAGATGGAGACCTTCTTCATGTGGTGAAGAGGGATCCCTTTGGAGAAGTTGAAGACTTGGGGATTTGTTCACGGAGGAGCAGAGAGATAATTCTGGCGTAGTTGGGGGATTTTAAACTGTCCTTGATTTTATCCAGAATCAGCATACCAAATTGGTATTTCTTGCGGCAGACAATTGCTTGCATTATGTCGAAGAAATATGATGGAATGTCTCTTATGGAGTTTGTCTTGCACAGTAAAATTTTCCCAATAACATCAACCAGAAATTTGCCTTCTGCATTCATGTCTGACCTTTTGAAGTACTGAGCATCAGTTGAAAAGCCACAGAATAGGGCTGTTCTGTCAGAGTCTTCAGTAACTAAGTGATCTGCTTCATCGACAAGCGGCAATCGGAGAAGCTGAGAGACAGAGGTCTTGGTGAACTTAATTTTCAAACCCTTCACTTTGGATTTCAGGACTTTTCCATTCCTTTTGACCTTTAGATTGGAAAAGAATTCGGCTACTTCTGGGAATAAAATTTGGCAGGGTTCCTGGAGGATGAAGGAGAGGCCGGCGGTGTCGAGAAGGATGAGAAGGTTGTGGAAGTCATCTGAGATCTCTTCAATACCTGCGGTAAAGAGTTCTGATCCGACGCCTATCTTGGAATAAGCGGCCATGGCTGTGGTTGACTGGAAGTGGTGAGGAGGGAAGCGGCTCTACAACATCGACGGAGTAGGCGAAACGGCAGAGGGTACTCGAGAGAATGAAATGATTTCGTGTAGGTTTTGGTTTTCGGAATTTCATATATATAACCCTAAATTACATCTAATTAATTTAAAGGAAATTAACTAAATAGAGGGAAGAGACGACATTTAGCCTTGGGTGGCGAATAGAATAAATTTCAAAATCTGGCAAACACTACATGAGAGATATATAGACTACTCGAGTAGGTAAGTAGTTACGCGAGTATGTCTTCAGAAATTACTTGAGTAGGTAGAGAAAAGTACTCGAGTAGGTAACTCGGCAGTGACTCGTGTAGGTGAATTAACATACTCGAGTATGTCTTATACTTCTCGAGTCAAACTTTGAAAAATTTAGAAAATTTAAATTTTGACTAACCCCTTGGAATTTCTTGCTTCTTAGACATCCGACCTTCTTTAGTCCTCTTTATTGAGCATTCCAAGTTCCGTTTTGAAGAAAGAGAACTTGGTCTCGTCCAGCGGCTTAGTGAAGATATTTGCAACTTGCCTGTCTGTGGAGACATATTGGAGATCTATGTCCCCATGCTCTACATGCTCCCGGATGAAATGATACCTTAGCTCGATATGCTTTGTCCGCCTGAACGAAACCGGATTGTTGGCTATTGGAATTGCGCTGGAAGAGTCGCAAAACAGTGGGATATTCTTGAACTTCATGTTGTAGTCTTTGAACTGATTCTTTATCCAAAGTAACTGTGCGCAGCAACTGCCTGCAGAGATGTACTCTGACTCGGTCGTTGAGATTGCGACACAGTTCTGCTTCTTGCTACTACAGGAGATTAGCCTTCTTCCGAAGAATTGGCAAGTCCCTGAAGTGCTTTTCCGGTCATCTTTGCTGCCTGCAAAATCTGTATCTGAAAACCCAATTAGTTCGATGTCATTACTTCTTAGGTACCATAAGTCAAGATTTGGTGTGCCTTTAAGGTATCTCAGGATCCGCTTTACAGCAGCGTAATGAGATTCCTTAGAGTTCACCTGAAATCTAGCACAGACACATGTTGAAAATATTATGTCAGGCCTACTGGCAGTAAGGTATAGCAAGTATCTAATTATGCTTCTATACTTGGTTTCATCAAAAGGTTTCCCTTTTTCATCCTTATCCAGAGACATAGTTAAGCCCATTGAAGTCCTTATAGAGGTTGTGTTCTCCATTCTGAATTTCTTAATTAGCTCTTTGGTGAACTTGGTCTGTGAGATGAAAATTCCATCTTCAGATTATTTCACCTGAAGCCCTAAGAAATACTTCAGCTCGCACATACTTCTCATTTCAAACTTCCCTTGCATAAGTTTTGAGAACTTTTTGCATAGGTTGTCGTCTGTAGAGCCAAAAATAATATCGTCGACATAGATTTGCACTAGAAAAATCTTGCCTTTAATTTCCTAAGAAATAATGTCTTGTCTATCTTCGCCCTTGAGAATTTGTTCTCAAGTAAAAAAACCAAACAACGTCTCATACCAAACTCGAGGAGCTTGTTTCAGACCATATAGGACCTTGTGCAGGAAATAGACGTAATCAGGAAAGTTAGGATCAACGAAATCTGAAGGTTGTTCCACATACACTTCCTCCTTTATGTTATCATTTAGGAAGGCAAACTTCATATCAATCTGATAGACAGTGAAGCCTTTGAATGCAGCATATGCTAGGAATAGCCTTATTGCCTCCAGCCTTGCCACTGGAGCATATGTCTGGTCAAAGTCAATTCCTTCTTCTTGACGATAGCCTTTAGCGACGAGTCTGGCCTTGTTCTTTATGATAGTTCCGTCTTCGTCCATCTTGTTCCTGTAGACCCATTTTGTTCCAATGACGTTCTTTCCTTTGGGTCTTGGAACAAGCTTCCACACATTGCAGTGCTTGAATTGATTTAGCTTTTCTTCCATTGTCATTATCCATGATGCGTCTGAGTTTGCTTCCTCAAATTTCTTTGGTTCAACCTGTGAGAGAAAACTCAAATGAAGATTATCATTAGTTGTACCTCTTCGAGTTCTGACACCATCTCGGAGATCTCCTATGATCTGGTCCATGGGGTGATCCTTCAGATGTCTGAGCTCTAGAGTTCTTGCATCTGGATTATCTTCAATCACTTTAGTGATTTCTTCATCCTGGATGACTTCTTCATTTTGATCATCGGCCTCTCCAATAGGAGTTGGAGTGGTGATCTTAATGAACTTCTCGCCTTTGTCTTCGGACGGATAATCCAAGCTAGTTTCTTTCAGCTTTTCACATGCATCTTCAATGAGCACACTAGACGGATTGCTTTGCAGCAAGCTCGTCTCATCAAATACAACATGAATCGATTCTTCCACCACCAGGGTTTTTCGATTAAATATCATATATGCCTTACTATGGCTACTATAGCCTACAAAAATACCTTCAAAACACTTTTCGCTGAACTTGGTGGTATGATACTTACCATTATTAAGTACGAAGCATTTACAACCAAAGATTCTAAAGTATGAGACTGTTGGTTTCCTGCCTTTCAGAAGTTCGTAAGGTGTCTTATTATGGTATTTGTTTATGAGTGCTCGAATTTGCACGTGGCATGCAGTGTTAGCGGCTTTAGCCCAGAAGTACTCTGGTAGTGAAGCATCACTCAACATGATCCTGTAGGCCTCTATGAGTGTTCTGTTCCTTCTCTCAGCCACTCCATTCTGTTGTGGAGTACGAGGAGAGGAAAACTCATGAAAGATACCTAAGGTTTCACAGAATTCTGTCATGGCCCCAGATTTGAACTCTGTTCTGTTGTCACTTCTGATTTTGACTATGGAGCAGTTGTATTCATTCTGTACTTGTCTGACAAAATTAGAAAAGATATCGAAGGTATCTGATTTGTGTTTCAGAAAGAACACCCACGCAAAGCGCGAGTAATCATCAACAATTACCAACATATAATACTTACCTCCCAAACTTCTAATTTGCAGTGGACCAAACAAGTCCATGTGCAATAGATGGAGACATCTGTTAGAGTCTTTGCCAATAATGCTTTTAAAAGTAGCTCTTGTTTGCTTGCCTTTTACACATGCATGATAAGGTCTGTCTTTGACGCATTTGACATTTGGGGCATCACGTACTAAGTACATTGAAAGTAGTTTATTAATAGTTTTGAAATTAATATGTGCTAGTCTCTTGTGCCATTGGTCACGAAGAGACGCACTATATTTTTCTAAAACACACACTGGTGTAGAGGAATCTATACAGATGAAATTTAAACAGAAAATATTCTTGCTTCGAGTGTCGGATAGAATCGTTTCCATATTGTCAACGGATTTTATCAAGCACTTATCAGCATGGAATTCAACTATGTATCCTTTATCGCAGAGCTGGCTTATGCTTATGAGATTGTGTTCCAATCCTTCGACATAAGCCACATCCGAGAAAGATACATTGCCGTTAGTAATCATACCATAGCCTCTTGTGATTCCACGGTCTGAACCTCCAAAGATGACCTTTGCTCCGTTTACGACTGGAGTAAAGTTCTGAATGAGGCTTCTAGTCCCGGTCATATGCCGAGAGCATCCGCTGTCCAAGTACCAGATGGGCGTTTTGTTGGTCTTTGGACATACCTGCAATCATAATCAATTTGCCTTAGGAACCCAAACACATTTGGGTCCTTGGTCTTGGGTTAGAGTACTCCCCCTACGAGTGTTAGCATTATGAGCGGTCTTTCTCATATTGCTGACATGAGGGGTTGCAGCATTTCTGGAATTGAACCAGCAATCTATGGCAAAGTGATCAACCTATCCACAGCACCAACAGTCAAATCTGTTGTACCTTTGCCTCAAGATCTCCTGCTTGACCTTTTGGAATTGTGGTCTAGCAGGGGCAGCATTCTTGGAGGAAGATGCCTCATGATGATGGCAATCACATGGCTTCTTCTCCTTTATGGGCTTCTCTACAACAGGCTTTGTCTTTGGTGCCTTCTTGAAGTTGTGCCCATGATTGAAAGGGCCATAGCTCTGAAGAATAACTTCTTCATAAGGTGCCTTAAAGACGTTTTCGCCAAAGTTTCGGGGTCGAGCCCATCCTTGATAGCGGGTCTTTGGCTCTACATAGGTAGGTCTAGCAAAGTGCCCGTAGGATGAGTCAAAATCAAGCTCATTTGATGGAAAGATGACCTTTTTGAATGTAGTTTGATTTTGAGGGGCTTTCCCCTTTTCTTCGGCTGAGGCCTTTTTGGCGGCCTTATTTTTTCGTTGATTCTTGTTTCTCCTAGAGGATTTACTATGAGCTTCTTCATGGCCTAGTCCAGCTCCCTTGGCCTTTGCTTAGAATTCAGCAACGAATGGAAGAACTGTTTTGTGCTTCGAGAAACTCTCAACAAGTTCCCTTTCAGCCGCAAGTTGGGCTTTCAATTCTTTGATGATCTTCTTCTTAAGATCAAGGTGCTCAAGAGCCTTGTTATATTCTTCAATAGCATTATTGAAGTTTTCTTCGAGGGAGTCAGTATTTGCGACTTTATCTCTCAAGATACTCTCTTCGGCTTTTAGAGATTTGATCTCTTTAGCCTGAGTCCTCACGACTCGACGACATTTGTCGTAAGCCATGATTAACTCCTTGTACTGGGCCATTAATTCTGACTCATCGTCAGAGGAGCTACCCTCGCAATCATGTTCAGAGACTTCAGAATCTGAAAGAGGGGTATGAGAGTTTACCTTCCCAGTGAACTGGGCTCTTGTTCATCATCTATTTGAGCCATTAACCCAAAATAAGCTTCTTCTTCTTCACTTGACTCAGATGAGTCGGAGTCGCTAAGAGTCTTGCTCTTTTTGGCTATGAGGCTCTTCTCTTTCCTCTTCTTGTTGTGTGAGGATTTCTTCTCGTCTCTTCTACCACCCTCCTTCTTCTTATGAGGGCAGACGGCAATGACGTGACCTGGCTTATTACAACAATAGCAAATGATGTCAGTTGAAACATATTTGTTCTGTTTAGTATTGTACCTTTCGTGGCTGCTTGAGCCTTTTCTTTGTCGATCGCCATCGCGCCGCGATCTTCTGTATGAGGCATCCTTGCCTTTCCATTGTTTCTTTTTATTAAGAAACTTCTTGAATTGCCTTGAGAGTAAGGAAAACTCTCCTTCAGATAGTTCAGAGCCTGAAGTGCTAGGCTCTGATGTTTCTTCTTCTTCATCAACTTCTGGAGCTGGAGCGGGGGAGGCATCCTTAGTCTTTCTGGAGGTGTCTGCCTTCAAAGCGACAGATTTCTCCTTGAGTGCAGACCTGCCTTTCTCTTCTTCAGCTTTTCTTGTATTGATTTGGAGTTCATAAGACATAAACTTTCCAAAGAGATTTTGCGGGTCCGTTTCAGCTAGCTTCCCGAACTCCCTGATGGCGCATATCTTGTTATCTCATTCCTTGGTTAGGGATCTCAAGAATTTGTCGTTCAGCTCTCCGTTGGTGAAGACACGGCCATACACCCTTAGGCCATTCACAATTTTGAAGAAGTTTTCAAAGGTGTCGGCAATTGTTTCTTTGTTCCCTTGTCGGAATGCTTCATATTTCTGGTTGAGAAGGGATCTCCGATCATCCCTTACTTCTTCAGTTTCTTCCATCAAAGTGACTAAGAAATGCCACATCTCATTAGCCGATTGGCAGTGAATCAAATTTTGCAGCATCGAGTCATCGACTGCACTTTCTATAATGTTCTTAGCTTTCTTGTCGAGGGAGACAAGTGCAATCTCGTCTTTGTCGAGATCCATTAGCTTTTTGGGAACTTTCTTGGTGGGGTCGATAGTGGACGTAGTCATGGGAACGTAAGGACCTTCTTCAACGATCATGAAGATCCTTGGATCTACAGCTTCCATAAAAAATTTTATCCTTTCTTTCCACATGGGAAAGTTATTTTTGTTGCACAGTGGAAGCTTGGCGAAATCTTTTCCCTTGTCCATTTTATGGTAGAATCTTTCAGACAACAGATTTGGATCTGATCAAGGTGTTAACCTTTTGACGATTAACCTCGCTTTGATACCAATTGAAAGAAAATGGTTGTCAACCTAAATCACCTAGAGGGGGGTGAATAGGTGAGTTGTGCGTCTTTTGCGGGATAAAAAATAATTAGAGCACAGCACAGAACTATCTACCAATATCACAGACGACATAAGATTTATAGTGGTTCCCCGACCTTGGGTACATCCACTTTCCCTCACAGATCTAGCAATCAACTAAACTCGGCTACTCCACTATCTCGGATCGAAAAACCGATCCTACCCTCGGAACAAAGTTCCTACAAACTCGATCCAAACAACGGGATCTACACCTCGGAAGATAACACTTCCTACAAAATCGGAGTGAAAAACTCCTACACTCGGAGAAACTTTCTCCTACAAGATTAATAAATTTTAGAAAAGTTATACAAACAGTAAATCCAATCAGATCTGATGAAACGGCCAGAATCTTCTTCTTATGAACTTTGCAGCACTTTCAGAAATCGGTGAAGAAAATCTCGGCCCAGATCTAGATCTTCTTTGCTTTTACAGAATCAGAGAGAGAAGACGAACAGTGATGTCGATCTCGATCTGTAACTTTCTTCAGAATGAATCCTCTGAAATTAGAAGCAGTGGCCGGAGAAGATGGCGCCGGCGGCGGCTTCCGTTCGGTGAAAAACAGAGAGAGGAGTCGACTGAAAAACTTTCTTAAAATAAATTGACAATGAAAGCTTAGAGAATACGTAGTGTTTGTCATTTTCTGATAAGACTTTATATAGGAGAGAATAACTGTCATAATCGTTCATAATGATGTACACGTGGACCAATCATGTCGCGTGATTTGAAAATCCCGTCAGAAAAAGACTTAAACAAAATTTCAGGAAAGTTCAGCCATATACACGAGTAAGAGAAGAGCTACTCGAGTAGTTGAATAACTACTCGAGTACATGAAGGAGAACATACTCGGGTATATAAAGATAGACAATCGAGTAGGTAGAAACCAACTACTCGAGTAAGCAGATAGAACTCTTCGAGTATGTATAGTGACTTACTCGAGTACATGAAGGATCTACTCGAGTACAAGAAAGGACTACTCGAGTATATTACATAAACTACTCGAGTACATGAAGGACTACTCGAGTGGAATACTTGGAATAATTTCTGAAGATGTCAGCAAGCAGCTACTCAAGTAGTTGAACTAAACTACTCGAGAGGAAGTGATCTACTCGAGTACGTGAAAGTTCTACTCGAGTAAAAGACTTAGAAAATTCTGGAGTTAGGAAAATTACAAAGTACACGAGTGAGACACGATCTACTCGAGTAGGTATAATGAACTACTCGAGTACGTTTCTATCTACTCGAGTTTGTGAGTATACTTACTCGAGTATATGAGTGTATTTACTCGAGTCCATGACTTAGAAGAATTTTGACGAGTGAAGCCTTTAATACTCGGGTATAATGAATGATCTACTCGAGTATATAAACATGCTACTCGAGTATATGACTAAGTCTACTCGAGTACATGACTTAGCTACACGAGAGATACACTTAAGTACTCGAGTATAAAGCCTCTTTACTCGAGTAAATTATAACCAATCTGCTCGAGTAGTTATGGAACTACTCGAGTAAAAGACTTAGAGAATTTTGTTGTTGGAAACTCTTTCTTCTAATGTAGTCAACCTCCAAATCTTTTCCCAAGGTCCAATAGCTTGAATATGAAGTGTATCCCAATAGAGAGACCACACATGTGTCAACACCCAGGAACATGCAATGAGGGATTACATTGCACAGTTCCTGTGTTTGGTGACCCACTGTGTACTGACATTGGTCTACACTTCCCAGTGAAATTCCTGCAAACATATAACTCAACCCAAGCATCAAATACAACTTAATTCATATTAGTTCCAGGGTGACTTCATCAAATCTGGGTTAGTGTGGATGTAATACCCAACAACTGTTACCGAGTATGAGGTGGAGTTCAGCAAACTGAGCCAATTTGCCCCGGACATGGTGTCTTAAGAGTCTAACCGAGTTAAATGATTTCTGGGTGGTCTTAGGAAAGACATCCAGCAGCTAGCTAGTGCTTATGGATCCGAAAGCTATGTTGAAGTTATGGAGGATGCTCTGAAGGTTGAGTCAATTGACAATACTAATAATTGAGGTCAACAAATGAGAAAGGATTATAGGAAGAACGTTGAGGGCAAGTGTTCCCAAGAATCTGGCGTTGCGTTGAGGAAAAGAAGCGAATAGGTATGCTTTAACGCCCCTGATTTTTCGATGTTTAGTTTTATTCCTTTTTGGTATATTTATGACGTCAGGGCGTTATGTTAACACGTGTTTGGCATGTGCCGTGATTAGAGCGTGGTTTTTGCTCTTTAGGTTTTTCAGTTTGGTTGAGTTTAGCCTATTTGCAAGATTCCCATGTGAGCCATGTCTGTGTTGGTGACTGGGTGGACCCTTTTTGGGAATGCTTGTGTTTTGGCTTCTAGATGTGTTTGCCCGAGTTTGGTTTGTCGGATCTCGATGCTGACTTAGCCGTTGGATTTGTAGCGTCGGTATTTAGCTACATTGCGAATTTCGTTAAATTCTGAGGTCGTTTGGATTTTGGGTTGTTTTGACATTAATAAATAAATTATTATTATAATATATATATACACGTAAATCGAACCCTAACCGTACTATTAATCGTCTTCCCTAACCCGACGATGCCATTTTTCGCGAAAGAGGAGCGGTGGACAGGACGTGCGTTCGGTCGACGAATTCCAGGGATCTTGTGGTCGGTTTCGTCTATAGTTTGGAGACTCGGAAAGCTCTCTGCGAGGACTACTCGATCGTGGTAAGTTTTTCCCGATTCCTTGATTTTTATTCGTTAGGGTTAGCGATTTTCACCCCTTTTGCCCTCCAAAAGTTTTAGGAAACGTTGCTAAGGCCATTCTATGGTCGATCCTTGTCACGGTACGAGTGGGCGACGTTTCTTCGTAGATTCGAGGCAAGTGGATTTCCCCCCATTGCATGTCCCTTCTTAGCTTATTTTTGTAAAACTCCCCCTACCCGGATCCCAAAACACGGCACGAAGGGGGAGTCTTATGCCCGGAACAGCCGCCTTGCGGTAGCATTAGCACACGGGCTAACCTGTACCACAAGACGCCTATTCCGCCGGCTACAACCATATCAATATAAATGCCAACCCAACCAAAACATATAAGCAAGAGAAGTCAAAATCCACACTAAGTAATATATAATGTCCAAAACATCAATAATGAGAAGCTAAACATGCTTCTACAAAATATCAGAGTACAGCTAATCATTGCCCAAACAGGCTACATCAGAGTAATCAAAATACTAACATCAGTAACCAACGGTATCGACGGCACCGTCACATCAGGCCCTGTCGTCCTGGCCTGGCTGTCCTGCGGCGTAGTCTGCGGCTGCTCTACCTGCGGCGTGACCTCCTAAAAAGGAAGACGTAGCAACCGTTAGTCGAAACGACTAAGTGGTTTCACATCCGCTCCCCCGGCGACTCCTCGGCACCGGGCGGAGAAAGAGAAACAAGGGTACAATATATATAAGTGTATGACAGGTACAAACAGGTGGCAGTAGAGTAAGAGAAACAGTATCATTATCAGCATTTATATAAGAGCTACAACTAGACTAGCAAGTATAAGTAAGAGCAGGAAGTAACTTAACTTATAAGAATGCTCATACAAACTTATAAGTTAAGGATCGGGTTACATAAAAGTAACTCATCATATAAGAGTGCCCATACAAACTTATACGATGAGGATCTTGTTGTACAATGATATGAAATGCTATGAATGCTATGCAATGACTCACCCATGCACACCCATGCAATTGCTATGTCGACACAGACTGTAGTTCCCACTTTTCGAGCAGGTAGCTAACCTCTCAGGCATCAGCCGCCGTGGCCAGGCGGTGACAGTAGAACGGGCACTTTCTACTACTAGGCGGGTATCACACTACTTCACCTAGGCCTCCGTACGCCTCAACGCTAAAGAACACAACAGCGGAGCCCATGCGTACTATGGCCCAGCGGGGTCTTGGGTAGATGTGCACCAAGAACACAGCCCGAACTGGCCTTGCGTGACCCGGAAGGGGCCTCGGAAGAAGCACGAGGACACAGCTCAACCGCTCACATGGCCGGAGGGGCCTCAGGACGTGAACACCGAGGACACAGCCCAAACCGACCAAGTCTAACTGCCAACTCCCGTCGGTGTGACGACTGGCGAGCCCGTAGACCTGCCACACTATCCTTAACCCAGGATTACGACACCGCGTGTCGACTCACACCACATGCAAATTCCACATCAACATATCATGGAAGGGGCCTCGGAGTGAGCACGAGGACACAGCCCTACCATCCATCCACACCTTATCTCAACTCAACCAAAAACAAGTGGCGGTCAACACCGCACTTACAAACTTACACAATACTACCCATAGGAAGGCGACGCTCTAAGTATTGGACTACCAAATTCAATCCACTAATCAACATTCACATGGCCATGAGTTATCCTTCTATATGTCATATCAGGTGATTTCAACACAATATATCAAGATGCACATGTATAAAAATCTACTAACTTCTAACAAGTCATATCATTCAAGTATACTATCTTACAATTCTATCACATGGAATCCGATTAATAATCTTCATCATTTATGCAACTGAATTAATTATTCATAAGAGTTTATCCAAGCCTCAGGGTTACCTGTAACATTAGTTTCTCCGAATCCAAATCCAAATATTATAAACCCAGATTTTTAAGTGCAGGAATAGTCTGGACAGCAACTTCAACCGGAGATTCCCGAGGCTACAGGAATCCGGTGAAGTCGCGTAACCCCTCGATGGAAAGGTATTTCCGAGGTCTACAACTCTCGTATTCAGACCTCAACCCAGATTTGACGTTATCCTATCTGAAATCGGGTTTGAAGTCTGTTGCGGACAGAACACAGTTTCTGCATACGGGATTTGTTGAACACCAATTTCGTTTAGACTTTCCCGTGGCTACCGACTTCGCCTGGAGTCGTGCAACCACTCGTTGGAAAGGTATTTCTAAGGGCTACAACGTTCGTGTTTAGCCTAAAGCCCAGATCTGGCCATATCCATCGGGAAAATGACCTAGAAGATTGCTGCGCGCAGAATACAGATTCTGCGCGCATTTTAAAGGAAAATGAACGGTATCGGTTCGTCTTCCTCCTCAAGGCGATCGTTCCTAAATTTTCCAGAAATATTCTCCTCCCTTATTCAACCGCAAAGGCCATAAACCCCTCACGAGACCATCCACCCATCGTCATATTGAAGAAAAGGGGAAGGGTTGAAGAGATCTAAAGTATAGAACACAAGTTCTAACATGGCCTAACCTAGAAATCTTCTCCTCTCCATCAAGACTCTCTTGAGTCGATGTCTCTCCTAAGACATAACTATAGATCTAGCACCAAGGGAGAGGGTAGGAAACTCACGTTGGCTCCAGCGGTACCACCATTTCCGGCCATGGATCGCGTAGTTCTCCTTGGCGGCATCTTCTCTTTCACGGCGATGGCGGATCCCCTTCGGTAGAACTTGCTCCTGCAGTTTCCTCTCACCAGGAGCTCTCACAGGGAATAGGGGAAGGAAATGAGAATGAAAAACGGCTAGGGTTTTATCTGCCGCTTATAAACAAAACATGACACGGGTAGGGACACGGCCGTGTCCGTACCCGTGTCCCGCTTCCGCGAAACGGCCGTGGCGGTTTCCATGTCGGTTCAATGTTTGACACGGGTAGGGACACGCCCGTGTCCCGACCCGTGTTCACATGACACGGCCGTGTGCCTGGCCGTGTCATTGGCCGTGTACTTCTCGGGTTGCATCTCGACACTTCTCGTCGAGCTCAACTCGACGCACACGGGTAGGGACACGCCCGTGTCACTACCCGTGTCCCCCGCTCGACTATCTCGTCGCATCTCGACGATCTCGACACGCTTCGTCGAGACCATCTCGACGCACACGGGTAGGGACACGGCCGTGTCACTACCCGTGTCACCTGGTGTCGACACAGTTCGACGGTCTCGACACGGCTCGTCGAGCTCAACTCGACGCACACGGGTAGGGACACGCCCGTGTCACTACCCGTGTCACGCTCGTGTCTTTTTACACTGATTTCTCCACTTCTCCACAAGTGCAGTCCAATTCCCGGCACTTCTCAGGACTCGAGTCAACCCTCCTGACTCAAAACACACACACTAGGGGTCTAGAGCGATTCGGGACGTTACAATTTTCTTCCTCTCTTCCTCCTCCCTTAGAGAATAGGGGTAGTGCAGGTTCATCATGAAAAGAGTCCCCCTTGGTTAGGGCATGATTTTTGGCCAAGCCATGGAATTAGGGTAAGTGGTTAAAGGGAAATCTGCGTGTATCCGCGAGCTGAAATCGTCGGGTTAGGTAAGTTTAAGGCGTCGTATATCGGGTCATGTTTTGGCAAGTTAGAGTTAGGAATTTGTTAAGGCATATTCATCGAATATTGTAGGCTAGTTCGTCGGGTATTGAAGATAGGAAGTCGGTGAGTATCGCCGAGACCGTTAAGGTATGATTCGTCGGGTTTGGGTTCGACTGTTCAAGTGTTTTTCGGCGAGTATCGGTAGTCATTTTCGCTAAGTATCATACGGATTCGCCGAATATCGTCAATTGTAGAACCTTGTAAATTGCCAAGTAAAATTCGGCGTGTATCATTTAAATTCGTCGAAAATCGTAGGTCATTTCGCAGAGTATCATTAGGATTCGTTGAATATCGCTTAGTCTATTTCGCCGAATATTGTGGAATTTGTCGAGTATCGAGGTATTTCGTCGGGTATACTCGTCGAATGAGTCGGGACTTAGAATTTTTCATTGATTTTCATCCAGTTCGTCGAGTTTGGTCCTTAGAGTATATTTTTGTGTATTTTCATCCCATTTGTCTTGGGAAATGTTTAGACCTTGGTATTTGGGTTTTGTTAGGTTTTTAGGTTTTGTTTTTACGGCTAGATCGGCAGTGGATAAAGGACCACCAATTGGACGTCATATCATGAATCATTGCACTTGGTAGTTTTGTTTTGAGTCTCAGTTTACAGGCTGTTTTAAGTGTGTTGGACTTTATTGCGGCCACCGGGGTGCCTTTGAGACATTTGGGTATGTTAGTTCGGCTTTGGTCGTTTTGGTTGTCGACACAGATCCATGATTTTTACCAGTGTTAATGATTCACATGTGAAAGTATCGAGCGTCTACCTATATCAGCTAGAGGGGGAGAATCGGTGATGTTTGCGTCTTTTTGCGGAATAAAAAAATTTAAAAGACAAGTACACAAACATAGTGATTTTTATAGTGGTTCCCCGTATTGGGTACATCCACTGTCCCACCTCGCCTATCTACCACAAAGGTTACGATTTGGCTACTTCACCTTTCTCAGATTGTACTAATCTTACAGCTCATAGCAACGCTCCTACACCTCGATCCACAACGGATCTACAAACTCGATCCACAAGCCGGATCTACACCTCAATCCACAAACTGGATCTACAAGCTCGATCCACTAACGGATCTACAACCTCAGAGATAAAACTCCTACAAACTCGGAGATAAAGATTCTACAAATGTAAAAACAAATTATAACAACAAAGAAAATGTTTTACACTTCATATCTGAAATCTTCTTGAATTTTTCTTCTTGAAACTAGAATAACTTTATGAAGAAGGTTGAGGAAGAAAACTGAGAAGGCTGATCTGAAAGCTAGGATCCGACCCGATCAAATAGAAGTTGACGAATCAGTTGATCTTGTATTGGTCTAATCTTGTCTTGCTTTGAATTGCAAGATCTGGAGAGAGGGACAGAAAGGATTGATGATGAAGATGATCGGCTTTTCTCCCGAAAAAGGAAAGTGCACGAGCGTTTCAATTTTGTAAAAATTATTCTTCATGTATACTATTCTTCTTTTCGGCGAATCCTTGAAATGACTCTTTATATGCCATCGACCAACGATCAATCGTCGTTAAGAATAGGATCATCGTAATTAAGGGAAGATCAAACCTACTAAACTTAGGTTAATTTGAATTTCTGTCAGAAAATTAGAAACAAAAAATCTGTATGTCCATTTCTCGAGAAGTATATTTCTCGAGAAATGACTAGCTTTCTCGAGAAAAAGACTTGGCTTTTCGAGAAAGGACTTGAAGAAAATTTTCTGTGAAGTAAACCACTGATTTCTCTAGAAGGACAAAATTTCTCGAGAAAACAATTTGATTTCTTGAGAAACAATAAGGCCTCTCGAGAAATTGACTTAGCACACAATTCGTGAAGTGAAAAACTTGTTTCTCGAGAATAACATGCTTTCTCAAGAAAAGAATGTCTTTCTCGAGAAATCATATGGCTTCTCGAGAAATGTACTTAGCGAATATTTCTGAAACTGAAGATAGATTTCTCAAGAAGGGGACTTAGCTTTCTCGAGAACTTCTTTGCTTTTCTCGAGAACAGCTTGGCTTCTCGAGAAATGTAGAAGGCTTTTCTCGAGGAAATGACTGGAGAATTTTTAGATGATTCCCAAGAAGTCTTGAAGTTTCTTGAGAGCAGCAATGCTTTCTCGAAAAATTTACTTAGACTTCTCGAGAAATACTATCCATTTCTCGAGAAAAAGACTTGAACAATTTTCATTGAAATTTTTCTTTTCTTCTAATGTTGAACCCAACAACCCTTTCCTTTCTTTCATTTCCTTTGTACTTGAAAATGAAGTGCATCCCAATAGAGAGGTTTCACATGAGTCAACATCATGGATCATACAATGAGGGATTACATTACATGGTACTGTGTTTGGTGACTCATTGTAAACTGATATTGGTCTACACTTAACAATATTAAACTGCAAGCACTCAACTAAAAGATGGCATCAAATACAACCTTAATTCATCTTAGTTCAAGGGTGACTTCATACAAATCTGGGTTATTGTGGATACAATACCCAACAATCTCCCCCTATTTGTATAAGTCATAACTCTCTACACTAAGGTGAATTACATCAAGATAAATAAAGAAATAACAAGTAAAACGGGGTATGTATATAGAAATAGAAAAGAAAAATAACTAGTTCAACAAAATTCAAAATTATATATATATATATATATATATAATATATATATATAAGGTTTGTCCACAGAAATGTCTTAGCCCACAAAATACAATAGGACTAATGAACATGAAATCATTTGAATTTCTGTTGTTGCTGCCTTTCCTTCTTTTCTTGCTATCTTTTTTGATAGTTGTAAGGCTTGGGTAGTAGTTTGAAGGTTTAGGAGGAGCTTTGGGATTGTTTCTGCCATATTCTTTATCATAAATCCTCCTCTTAGTCAAAGATTTTTTCATACAGGTCCCACTCCTGGGGACTTTAATGATCATTTTCTATCTTCATTATAACACACAACCAACTTTAGTGTCTCAAGAATAAGTGACTTACAAGTAGGACTTCACACTTCAACAAATTTCTTTTTGTTTTCTTTTCTAAGCTTCTTGACTCGAGATGGATCGTCTGGCAGAGGCACCACTCATCATTAACTTCTTTATTTTTGGAACTTTCACTTAAGGAGGGTGATCTTGATGATACACCTTTGTAGATCAGAAAAGTCCACGACATTGAGGAGAGTCTACGGAGGAGTTCATAAAGTTTTGGGCCTA
>CM077162.1:67423380-67494361 GCA_039583875.1 Platanthera guangdongensis | reverse complement strand
GTACATCATAACCTCACTACAAGATCTCTCATGCAGAAACAAAAGTAGAAAACTACTTAAGGTCGAGACTGACGGTCCTGGCCGTATGAACTCCGGAGCTAGACTGCCCCACCTCCAAGCGCACCGGTCTCTGGGGCTGCTCCTCCATGCTCGTCTCCACGATCCCTTAAAATGATGCGGTTCGAAAACCGTTAGTCTAAAAGACTAAGTCCTATCATCCCCCGCCCCTTCCCCCACGGCTTCTAAGCACCGAACGGAGAGGAAGAAAGGGGGACTTGATGGTGGAGAATAATCAAAGCAGATGACAGCGGACCTACACTAGCAATTCTATATCATGTATAGGATAAGTGAAATATGAAATGTAACCTTCACTTATGTGGAAACACATAAGCCAAGGGGTCTTCTGCAAGGCTCCCATCGTATAAAAAGTCCCATACCAATTTATACGATGGGGTGTCGGTTATCAATCAGCAGTAATATTATATATATATCCAAAATTTAACCTTAATTTATAAACTTGCCCACACAAGCTTATAGACCAAGGGGTCGTTTTGCAGGTCCTAAAGTATAAGCGTCCATTCCACTTATCTTTAGGTGTCAAGGTTAAAAGGAAACGATTATGCTATGACATGCAAGTGGGTATGATGGACATGCAAGTGCAACACACACACCCGACTCTGTGCACACAGACCTTTAGTTCCCCCTTTCTGGAGCGTAACCTCCCAGGATACCTCCGTAGTGGCAGACGGAAGCGGTGGGTTGGGCCTCGCCCACCTCTAAACCAGTAAAGCACTACTGGTCAGACCTATCGTTCGCCTCAACGCTTGGTGCACGAAGCGGACTCCTGCGTACTCTTGCCGGCTGGCGCACCGGACTTCTGTTGGCCAAGTGCTAACCACACTTGCCGAGTCAAACGTATAGGCGTCGGTGCATCAACCCTCCAATACCGAAGTACCCACCACCTTAATTTCTTTCCTTTTATGCACATGCAAATTTAGCGTAAACAAACCCGAGCCGAAGCTCCCCGGACAACATGTCCGTCTCAAACAATCGAGCCGAAGCTCCCCGGACCCAAAGTCCGTCTTTTAACCATCCGAGCCGAAGCTCCCAGCTATCTATCAGTGCTATCAGTGTTTGTGAAAGGTGCACCCTAATTACTAAGTACTCTTTTAGCTTTTAAAAAAGTTACGTTAACCCAGGACTGCCCCCGGTATTCCCTGTGAAGGGCTCTCAAGGGCGCACTAGGAACTGTGTTGGGATTACGCCCAGCGTTCCCTTTCGCAAGGTATTTATTTTTTATTGGTGGATTCCCTTACCCATTATTTTCTCATGTTCCGATAAGCTAATCCTAGGGTGATTTGACTCCAGCTCTCCTAGGGTAGGACGATCTTTCGTCGGACCCGAACGCCTATAAACCCTAGAGAAAACCCACCCTGCTCATCATCTTTCATAGATACAGTCCATTCCACTTATCCTTACTGCAAACCATCAAGACCCATCATACGTGCCCTAATTCACATCAAATGAAATCCTGCAGTTTTGCTATGTGCAGACCACTTAAGCTACATGACCGTAAAAAGGGAAGTACATGAAATACTCATCCAGTACCCTTATTATTATTATTAGAGGGCTAAAATGACATTTGATACATAAATCCAGAAATCCATAATTTTCCTAATTTGTCTGATAATTAATTTATTTATTCTAGTGTCCCAAAAGGCCCAAGTTTGAACATGAAGTACCATATTAAGACAAGATAATAATCCACTAAATTTTTGATAAATACAAAATGCATAATAACTCTAAATCCTAAGTCTTCCAATTTTCAGCAAGGTTTAGACCTTTAAATTTATTTTCAAGATGCCCCCTAAAAAGTAATTTTAAAAGATTCTATTGTTAATTATACCTCCAAAAATTCATGAAAAATTCAGGGTGATTGTGATGGCCTACAAGTACCCTAGAAAAAGTTTCATAATTTATCATTTGGAAATAAGGCTATATTTTTTTTTCTTATGAACTTTCTAATTTAAGGGTTAATGAACAAAGTGTGCTAATCAATCATCAAATATTTCACAAAAATTCCCACATGATAACATTGGGCTAAAAACACTATGCAGTAAGTTTCATGATTTTGCAGTAAAAATAGGCTCTTGCAAGAAATTATTTAATATATAATCAAAATAAAGCACTTGTGAAGTAGATGCCCTAAATAGATATCCAAAAATTCTAACAAAATTCATACAATAGTATTATAGCCTAAAACTAACTCTGCCCATGTTTCATACCCTTCCCATGGGAAGTGAGACCACAATAGCCAAAATATTAATTAGGGCAATACTATTGATTACAAATGAAGTGCTACAAATATTGATCAAAATTCCTTAAGTAAATTATCAGAGCCTCAAAATACCCTAATCCCCTCACTACCCAAATTTGGTTAAGTTTCAAGAGGTTTAGCTAACCTAAACCTACACTAAAGTTTTAGGACCTAAGCTAGGGTTAGGGTTTTGGGGGCCCTACCATTTTCACAATTTGCTAATATTTTTAACAGAGGGTTTTATATATCCTAGTAACCTCCTTGCAAAATTTGTGTTCATCCAAGGTGTTTAGGACTCATACCCTTCACAAGGCCAAGGGCCCTCCTTAGGGTTTGACCTAGGGACTTAGGGCAAATCTATTCCTCTCTATCCCATATTCATGGGGGAGGTGATAAGTGCCCTAACAAGTCAGTGGCCCAAATTTCAGCCTCTGTTGAGGTGATTTGGTCACTCAAAATCAAAAGTGCACCTTTTGACCAAAATGCCCTTTTTAGGTATAGTTAGGGTTGGGTCAAACCTATTCAAAACACATCCAAATTAAATGAAATTGTATACAGATACCTAAAATGAACCCAGGGAACACTCACCGAAATTTGGGAGGTTTGAAGTGTTTAGGGCACCTAATTAATTTATTTAATAAATAATAAATGTTTACAAAAACTATAGAAATAAGTTCTCCAAAAATTCCCATTTTTGGACCAGCTCTAGGTATAGCTAGGGTAGACTCCCTGTAAAAAATTTCAACTACTTTGGACTAGGTATGAAGTGTGGGCACTCAGTTTAGTGACTGCCTAGCCCTAAGGGTATGTCCCACCAAAATGGGTGCCCTGGTCAGACCAGGACCCAAATGGGTTCAAACAAATTTTAATGTGAAATAGACTCAGAGGGCTACAACTTCTGTGTTTGGTGAATTTTCCTGCAGAGGTGCTCTAAGTAGTTTTAAAGTTTAAAACCAATAATATCAAAAACTGTGACAAAATTTCATTATTATAAAACATTTCCTATAGTTTAATCTCAGGCCTGCACGAATCCTGAAGCAAAAAGGGACGGAATCCCTTCATCTCCTTCCTTGAGCCGACGGCCAGGATTCATCCCGCTGGAGCCTCTTCCAAGCTCTGCCGCCGGCGAT
This sequence comes from Platanthera guangdongensis, assembly GCA_039583875.1. Taxonomy (NCBI): domain Eukaryota; kingdom Viridiplantae; phylum Streptophyta; class Magnoliopsida; order Asparagales; family Orchidaceae; genus Platanthera; species Platanthera guangdongensis. The sequence continues at coordinate 67,490,914 of CM077162.1, read as the reverse complement.
CCAGCCCCTTCCCCGGCGGCCACCGCCACCAACACCTCCGTTGAGGTGGTGGCTATCGCCAGGCAGCAGCTCCGCCGCGGAGAGGCGTTTTCCAGCGGATATAGCAAGAGGATTTCTTGCCGAAACCATGAGGAATCCTGGATTGGATCGGGCTCAATTGAGCCCGAAACTTAAACCTAAAGAATCCTAAGATCTACCCGCGAGTTAAGGAGAGGAGGAGGACCTTCCTGGCGGCCTGGATGCGTGAGGAGCGGCAGGATGCCATTGACGACGGCGGCGGCGCTCGGCTTCTGCAACTGCACAGTGGAATGGCTCGTCTCCTCCAGGTAAATGCTCTAAAATGATCCCCTTGGCTCCCCGAAGGTGTTTAAATGGCAAATGGGGGAGAGGGGAGGCTGGTTCTTCAATGGCCATTAACACCATTAAAGGTGTGGCTCGGGTAGTGTGGAGGGGGGCTGAACCCACCCTTGGTGGCCGGGAAACGACTGGAATCAACTTCTCTCCCCTAGAGGAGTTGATTGCAGCCATAATTGGTCGCTGTTAGCCTTCCTTGCCGGCCTCTCACTTCCCCTTCCTCTTCCTCATTTTCTCTCTCCTCCATTATCATGGAGGGGAGCTCCTTTCTCTCTCCTAGTCACCTCTGGTTGACTAGTCAACCTCACAAGCTATATGCAGCCCACTTGATTATGATGGTCATGGGAATGGGTTTAGCATAAGGGAGAGAAGTGGCTTGGGCTTGGGTTAGCCCTTTTTGGGCTAAGTTTGACTTGACCTAAATGAGGGTTGACCTGGTCAATTGACCATCTGGGTTGACCCCATTGGGTTTTCAGTGGCCATTGGACTCCCTTAGGTCTAGGGTTACTTGAATAGGGTTAGTTGGGCCTCTTGGTGGTCTCATGTCCCTTGGCAAGGGCACTTTGACCATCTAGGGCTAGAGTTGACTTGGGTCAACATGACCAATTGGGTTGACCCCTATGGGTCTTGGGTGACCCATTGGCTTCCCTTAGGGTCTAGGTAGGGTTATGTAGGGTTACCCTGCACTTTGGAGGTCACATACCCTTAGTAAGGGTACTTTGACCAGATTAGGGGCTTGAGTTGACTTGGGTCAACCTGGCCTCTAGGGCTGACCCCAATGTGTCCTTAGTGACCCATTGACCTCACTCTAGGGTTAGGAGGGCATAGGTGGGGTCCTCTAGGCTAGGAGTAGGTCAATTGACCCCAAGTAGGCTAGTTTGACCCATTTAGGGATAGAGTTGACCTTGGTCACTGAGCCTCTTACCCCAATGGGTCTTATGGCTCTAATGGGCCTCCCAAGGTATTAGGGGTGTTGTGGTAGTGGTCTTGTGGTTAAGGTGTAGCCCATGGTCATCCTAAACCATTGTTTAGAGTTCTACTATTTGCAGACCATGATGATCTCCCACCTTTTTGTCCCCTATCTCCTGGCCCATTTCTGGCTTCCTAGGGTTTTGTCATGACCTAGTCATGGCCAAAACCATTCTTAGGGGTCTAGTTGGAAATGGGATGTTACAAATCCCAATAAACAAACAAAGATTTCGTCCCCGAAATCAAGGTTGAGCTACGGGACTTACTACGAAGAAAGAACCTTGTAACATCCCAGCATAGCGGCTTGTTTGCTAATCTAGGTTTAAAGGGAAACCTAGATCTATGACCACTTCGCCCCCCAAATCGCAGACTAAGATCCCAATAAATAAGGATAAGCCCCCAATAAACAAAAGATAAGCCTCTATCTGCCTAGAGCGGCCCTTAGTAAATTTAAAGCAGGAAAAATAAATTAACATCTTGAGGGTCTGAGAGGTATACCTGACTGAATAGCTCGGGGTATCTTTGTCGCATCAGGTCCTGCGGCTCGCAGGTATGCTCCTCCTGGCCGTGGTTCCTCCACAGGACCTTGACTAGTGGGACCTTCTTGCGACGCAAGACCCGTACTCCTCGGTCATCGATCCTAACCGGCTCCAAACGAACTGACCGGTCTGAAGCTACCGGCCCTTTGGTGGTCAAAATCTGCTGCTCCGGGCGTAGCAGAGCCCTCCTCAGCGAAGAAATATGGAAGACGTCGTGCAGTGCTTCCAGCTCTGGTGTGTAACTCCAGCTTGTAGGCTAGGGGCCCGATCCGCTCTAGGATCCCGTAAGGGCCCATGTACCTCGGTTGAGCTTCTTCCTCCGACCATGCACCCGTAAAACTCCATGCATGGGACGGATCTTCAAAAACACGCGGTCCCCCACCTGAAACTCCACCTGACGATGTCGGGCGTCATAGTACTTAGCCTGTCTACTCTGCGCCTCTAGCATCCTGTCTCTGATCAGCCTCACCTGAGCCTCGGTGTCTTCAACAACTCTGATCCCAACACCTTCGGATCTTCGTCCTGAACCCAAGAAAGCGGGGTCCGACATTTCCTTCCATACAAGGCTTCGTAAGGCGCCATCCTGATGCTGGACTGATAGTTGTTGTTATAGGAGAACTCGACCAGGGGTAAGAGTTTCTCCCACGGTTCCCTGCGGTCCAAAATGCATAGCCTCAAAAGATCTTCCAGCGCCCGGTTGGTGCATTCTGTCTGCCCGTCCGTCTGGGGATGGAATGCAGTGATGAAGGTCAATCACGTGCCTAAGTAAGCTTGCATGGATCTCCACTCCCTGGAAGTGAACCGGCCATCCCGATCCGACACGATCGTCTTGGGCACCCCATGATATCGAACGAACTGCTCCACAAATCTCCGTACTAATACTCCCACAGCGTCGTCCTTCCTGATCGCAATGACCTGGCTACTTTTGTCAACCGATCGACGATGACCCAAATCGAGTCATTTCCTGTTCGTGATCGGGGAAGTCCGTGAATAAAGTCCATCGCGATGTCTTCGAACTTCCACTCTGGTACCGGGGAGTGGTTGCAACAAACCCGCGGGTTTTTTGCACTCTGCCTTCACTAACTGGCAAGCTTCGCAGTGGGTCACAAACCGAGTGATATCCTTCTTCATGCCAGGCCAGTACATAGTCTTCTTCAAATCCGCAGTCATCTTCGTGATGCCCGGGTGCACCGAGTATGGTTTACGTCCATTTCATTATATTACGACGCAAACTTTCCTAGATGAGATCTAAGGGAACCCCAAGCTAGTAACTAATTTGCCCAATAAACAAAAGACACGCCCCCAAAAGATGAGCACCCAATAAACAAAAGATAAGCATCTACCTGCCTTGGGCTGAGTATCTTTGATATTACCATGTTATATCCATCCTAGATGGGTGCACAATCCTAGGGCATCAATCTTTGACTTGAGGTTCCAACCTGAATCTGTTGATATACTCCATACTTTAAAACCCTCCGACTCATATTTACGACAACCTTATCCGGGTCAAAATGTTCCCAATCCCAACCGGGTCTCTTCCGAACTTGAATTCCTATCCGACCTTTGGTGTTTGTCGTGGTGGTGGTCTCCAGGTAATCTTGTTACTGGTATGAGGGTTGAGACTATGTGTCTTCTACCATTCTGCTAATGGATTATTGGTCTCAATTCTCCTTAAAGCAGTCCTTCTGGTTTTAGTAATCCTTGAAAGGGACCGTAGGGCTACCTGAGTTTATGGCTTAGGTAGCCATTCTTATGTTATACTCCTTCTTTATTCTCTTTAGGTATCTCCTTAGCTTAACCAAGTTCATACCCAAAGTCTATTTCAGACTACGGCATACTATAAGTTATCGTGGTTAGTCATGTCTCCTAGTGGGTTGAGTCTAACTCGTTGACTAGAGAATTATAAGATGAGATTTTCGCAGCCGGAGGTGCTCCCTGCTGGGGGCAGGATTTGCCGCAACTACAAAAAAAAATTCCAATTGCTAGCTGATGAACAAGTGGAATTAATGAAAAGGTGGACTTTGCATGTGATTCCCCTTATGAGCACACCACTGCTTCCGCTGCTTAGTTTGTCCCCAAACTAAACTCGCGCGGGGGTGACCCAGGGTTGTGGACTGCTACTTTTCGATCGAGGTTCGCTCTGATACCACTTGTAAGACCCCCTTTTTTTTATTTTTCGACACCGGGTCTTAGGCCCAGAACCGCCGTTTTGCGGTGACTCCTTCACGCCCTGAAGGGTCATCATCACAAGCGCCGATTCTGCCGGCCAATTCGATCACAGAAAAGTAGCATAATGAAGTAAAATGGAAACTAACTATCCACAGAGAATCACATGATATAATAAATATAACTCCACGAAGGGAGTGTCCACAGAAAATAACATCAGAGTAGCAAAAACGGGCTTATGCCCAGTACATCATAACCTCACTACAAGATCTCTCATGCAGAAACAAAAGTAGAAAACTACTCAAGGTCGAGACTCACGGTCCCGGCCGTATGAACTCCGAGCTAGACTGCCCCCTCCAAGCGCACCGGTCTCTGGGGCTACTCCTCCATGCTGGTCTCCACGATCCTTAAATGATGCGGTTCGAAAACCGTTAGTCTAAAAGACTAAGTCCTATCATCCCCCGCCCCTTCCCCCACGGCTCCTAAGCACCGAACGGAGAGGAAGAAAGGGGAGGACTTGATGGTGGAGAATAATCAAAAGCAGATGACAGCGGACCTACACTAGCAATTCTATATCATGTATAGGCATAAGCTGAAATATGAAATGTAACCTTCACTTATGTGGAAACACATAAGCCAAGGGGTCTTCTGCAAGGCTCCCATCGTATAAAAAGTCCCATACCAATTTATACGATGGGGTGTCGGTTATCAATCAGCAGTAAATATATATATATATATCCAATTTAACCTTAATTATAAACTTGCCCACACAAGCTTATAGACCAAGGGGTCGTTTTGCAGGTCCTAAAGTATAAGAGTCCCATTCCACTTATACTTTAGGTGTCAAGGTTAAAGGAAACGATTATGCTATGACATGCAAGTGGGTATGATAGACATGCAAGTGCAACACACACACACCCAACTCTGTGCACACAGACCTTTAGTTCCCCCTTTCTGGAGCCGTAACCTCCCAGGATACCTCCGTAGTGGCAGACGGAAGCGGTGGGTTGGGCCTCGCCCACCTCTAAACCAGTAAAGCACTACCGGTCAGACCTATCGTATGCCTCAACGCTTGGTGCACGAAGCGGACTGCTGCGTACTCTTGCCGGCTGACGCACCGGACTTCTGTTGGCCAAGTGCTAACCACACTTGCCGAGTCAACGTATTGGCGTCGGTGCATCGACCCTCCAATACCGAAGACCCACCACCTTAATTTCCTTTCCTTTTATGCACATGCAAATTTAGCGTAAACAAACCTGAGCCGAAGCTCCCGGACAACACGTCCGTCTCAAACAATCGAGCCGAAGCTCCCCGGACCCAAAGTCCGTCTTTTTAACCATCCGAGCCGAAGCTCCCAGCTATCTATCCGTGCTATCAGTGTTTGTGAAAGGTGCAACCCTAATTACTAAGTTACTCTTTTCAGCTTTTAAAACGGTTTACGTTAACCCAGGACTGCCCCCGGTATTCCCTGTGAAGGGCTCTCAAGGGGCACTAGAACTGTGTTGGGATTACGCCCAGCGTTCCGTTTCGCAAGGTAATTTATTTTATTATTGGTTGATTCCCTTACCCATTATTTTCTCATGTTCCGATAAGCTAATCCTAGGGTGATTTGACTCCAGCTCTCCTAGGGTAGGACGATCTTTCGTCGGACCCGAACGCCTATAAACCCTAGAGAAAACCACACCCTGCTCACTCATATTTCATAGATATAGCCCATTCCACTTATCCTTACTGCAAACCATCAAGACCCATCATACGTGCCCTAATTCACATCCAAATGAATCCTGCAGTTTTGCTATGTGCAGACCACTTAAGCTACATGACCCGTAAAAAGGGAAGTACATGAAATACTCATCCAGTACCCTTATGATAATTATTAGAGGGCTAAAATGACATTTGAAACATAAATCCAGAAATCCATAATTTTCCTAATTGTCTGATAATTAATTTATTTATTCTAGTGTCCCAAAAGGCCCAAGTTTGAACATGAAGTACCATCTTAAGACACGATAATAATCCACTAAATTTATGATAAATACAAAATGCATAATCAACTCTAATCCTAAGTCTTCCAATTTTTCAGCAAGGTTTAGGCCTTTAAATTTAATTTCCAAGATGCCCCATAAAAAGTCATTTTAAAAGATTCTATAGTAATTATACCTCCAAAATTCATAGAAAATTCAGGGATGATTGTGATGGCCTACAAGTACCCTAGAAAAGTTTCATAATTTATCATTTGGAAATAAGGCTATATTTGATTTTCTTATGAACTTTCTAATTTAATGGTTAATGACACAAAGTGTGCTAATCATCATCAAATATTTCCACAAAAATTCCCACATGATAACATTGGGCTAAAAAACACTATGCAGCAAGTTTCATTATTTTTAAGTAAATAATGGGCTCTTGCAAGAATTATTTAATATGTAATCAAAATAAAGCACTTGTGAAGTAGATGCCCTAAATAGATATCCAAAAATTCTAACAAAATTCAAACAAGAGTATTATAGCCTAAAACTAACTCTGCCCATGTTTCATACCCTTCCCATGGGCAGTGAGACCACAATAACCAAAATATTAATTAGGGCAATACTATTGATTACAAATGAAGTGCTACAAATATTGATCAAAATTCCTCAAGTAAATTATCAGAGGCTCAAAATACCCTAATCCCTCACTACCCAAATTTGGTTAAGTTTCAAGAGGTTTAGCTAACCTAAACCTACACTACAAGTTTTAGGACCTAAGCTAGGGTTAGGGTTTTGGGGCCCTACCATTTTCACAATTTGCTAATATTTTTAACAGAGGGTTTTATATATCCTAGGAACCTCCTTGCAAAATTTGGTGTTCATCCAAGGTGTTTAGGACTCATGCCCTTCACAAGGCCCAAGGGCCCCTCCTTAGGTTTGACCTAGGGACTTAGGGCAAATCTATTCCTCTCTATCTCATATTCCATGGGGAGGTGATAAGTGCCCTAACAAGTCAGTGGCTCAAATTTCAGCCTCTGTTGAGGTGATTTGGTCACTCAAAATCAAAAGTGCACCTTTTGACCAAAATGCCCTTTTTAAGGTATAGTTAGGGTTGGGTCAAAACCTATTCAAAAACACATCCAAATTAAATGAAATTGTATACAGATACCTAAAATGAACCCAGGGACCACTCACCAATATTTGGGAGGGTTTGGAAGTGTTTAGGGCACCTAATTAATTTATTTAATAATTATTAAATGTTTACAAAAACTATAGAAATAATTTCTCCAAAAATTCCCATTTTTTGGGCCAGCTCTAGGTATAGCTAGGGTAGACTCCCTGTAAATATTTCAACTACTTTGGACTAGGTATGAAGTGTGGGCACTCAGTTTAGTGACTGTCTAGCCCTAAGGTATGTCCCACCAAAATGGGTGCCCTGGTCAGACCAGGCACCCAAATGGGTTCAAACAAATTTTAATGTTGAAATAGACTCAGAGGGATACAACTTCTGTGTTGGTGACTTTTCCTGCAGAGGGGCTTAAGTATTTTTAAAGTTTAAAACCAATAATATCAAAACTGTGACAAAATTTCATTATTATAAAACATTTCCTATAGTTTAATCTCAGGCCTGCACGAATCTTGAAGCAAAAGGGACGGAATCCCTTCATCTCCTTCCTTTGAGCCGACGGCCAGGATTCATCCCGCCTGGAGCCACTTCCAAGCTCTGCCGCCGGCGATCCAGCCCCTTCCCCGGCCGGCCACCGCCACCAACACCTCCGTTGAGGTGGTGGCTATCGCCAGGCGGCAGCTCCGCCGCCGGAGAGGCATTTTCCGGCGGATATAGCAAGAGGATTTCTTGCCGAAACCATGAGGAATCCTGGATTGGATCGGGCTCAATTGAGCCCGAAACTTAAACCTAAAGTATCCTAAGATCTACCCGCGAGTTAAGGAGAGGAGGAGGACCTTCCTGGCGGCCTGGATGCGTGAGGAGCGGCGGGATGCCATTGACGACGGCGACGACGCTCGGCTTCTGCAACTGCACAGTGGAATGGCTCGTCTCCTCCAGGTAAATGCTCTAAAATGATCCCCTTGCTCCCCGAAGGTGTTTAATGGCAAATGGGGGAGAGGGGCGGCTGGTTCTTCAATGGCCATTAACACCATTAAAGGTGTGGCTCGGTAGTGTGGAGGGGGCTGAACCCACTCTTTGGTGGCCGGGAAACGACTGGAATCAACTCCTCTCCCTAGAGGAGTTGATTGCAGCCATAATTGGTGGCTGTTAGCCTTCCTTGGCCGGCCTCTCACTTCCCCTTCCTCTTCCTCATTTTCTCTCTCCTCCATTATCATGGGGGGAGCTCCTTTCTCTCTCCTAGTCACCTCTGGTTGACTAGTCAACCTCACAAGCTATATGCAGCCCACTTGATTATGATGGTCATGGGAATGGGTTTTAGCCTAAGGGAGAAGTGGCTTGGGCTTGGGTTAGCCCTTTTTGGGCTAAGTTTGACTTGACCTAAATGAGGGTTGACCTGGTCAATTTGACCATCTGGGTTGACTCCATTGGGTTTTTAGTGGCCCATTGGACTCCCTTAAGGTCTAGGGTTACTTGAATAGGGTTGCTTGGGCCTCTTGGTGGTCTCATGTCCCTTGGCAAGGGCACTTTGACCATCTAGGGCTAGAGTTGACTTGGGTCAACATGACCAATTGGGTTGACCCCTATGGGTCCTGGGTGACCCATTGGCTTCCCTTAGGGTCTAGGTAGGGTTATATAGGGTTATCCTGCACTTTGGAGGTCACATACCCTTAGTAAGGGTACTTTGACCAGATTAGGGGCTTGAGTTGACTTGGGTCAACCTGGCCTCTAGGGCTGACCCCAATGTGTTCCTTAGTGACCCATTGACCTCACTCTAGGGTTAGGAGGGCATAGGTGGGGTCCTCTAGGCTAGGACTAGGTCAATTGACCCCAAGTAGGCTAGTTTGACCCATTTAGGGATAGGGTTGACCTTGGTCAACTGAGCCTCTTACCCCAATGGGTCCTTATGGCTCTAATGATCCTCCCAAGGTATTAGGGGTGTTGTGGTAGTGGTCTTGGGGTTAAGGTGTAGCCCATGGTCATCCTAACCATTGTTTAGAGTTCTACTATTTGCAGACCATGATGATCTCCCACCTTTTTGTCCCTATCTCCTGGCCCATTTCTGGCTTCCTAGGGTTTGTCATGACCTAGTCATGGCCAAAACCATTCTTAGGGGTCTAGTTGGAAATGGGATGTTACATTGTAGATGACTACTCAAGGTTTTCCTGGGTGTTCTTCTTAAGATAGAAATCTGAAACACCTAGTGTCTTCTATAGCTTTGTCAAGCAAATTCAGAATGAACTAAATAGTACAGTGGTCAAGATTAGAAGTGACCATGGCACTGAATTTCAGTCTGATAGCATGACAAAACTATGTGAAGACTTTGGGATATTTCAAGAATTCTCTTCACCTAGAACACCTCAGCAAAATGGCATTGCTGAGAGGAAAAATAGGACCTTGATAGAGGCTGGTAGGACCCTATTAAGTGATATATCACTGCCAGAGTATTTCTGGGCTGAAGCAGTTAACACTGCATGCCATGTTATAAATAGGGCTACCATCACTAAAAGGCTTAACAAGACCCCCTATGAAGTTGTGAAAGGCAGGAAACCAAACCTATCCTATTTTAGGATCTTTGGTTGCAAATGCTTCATACTTAACAATGGAAGTCTTACTTAACTAAGTTTGCTGCCAAGTCCCAAGAGGGAATTTTTGTTTGGTACAGCAATAACAGTAAGGCTTATAGAGTCTACAACTTGTCTACTCAAGTTGTAGAAGAATCAGTGCATGTAGTTTTTGATGAGACTAAACTTATTAATAATGAGTTGTCTAGCAATGTATGCAGCCCCACAGGTTTGACAAAGAAAATGGACAAGCTTACTATAGAAGAAGTGCCTGCTGCAAGACAGCAAGTAGTAGACAGTAGCTGCTGTCCAGGGGGAGAACTACATGTGCCAATTGCTGAAGAAATACAAGGAGTACAACATGATGCAGATGCTAAAGTGGTTCAACCAGAAGTAAGGTTGCCTCCAGTCAACAGGCATCTAAGAGATCATCCAATAGAGCAGATAATTGGAGATCCGAGACAAGCAGTTCAAACCAGGAGCAGATACATGAATACAGCAATCTACTCCAGTTTCCCGTCTCAAGTTGAACCTAAGAAGTTTGAAGAAGCAATACAAGATCCACAATGGACTGAAGCAATGGAAGAAGAGCTTAATCAGTTCAAGATGTGCAAGGTCTGGGAATTAGTTCCTAAACCTAAAGACCACAATGTAATAGGAACTAAGTGGATCTACAGGAATAAGATGGATGAACAAGGTGTCATCATTAAGAATAAGGCTAGACTGGTTGCTAAAGGATATAGGCAAGAAGAAGGTATTGACTTTGATCAAACCTTTGCTCCAGTAGCTAGACTGGAAGCCATAAGGATGTTCTTGGCCTATGCAACCTATCAAGGATTCAAGGTATACCAAATGGATGTCAAGTCAGCATTCCTAAATGGTAATCTTAAAGAAGAAGTCTATGTGGAGCAGCCTTCAGGTTTTGTTGATCCAACTCTACCTCATCATGTCTATAGACTTAGGAAAGCTTTATATGGGTTAAAGCAAGCCCCTAGGGCTTGGTATGAAACCCTATCTAGTTTCCTCATTGAGAACAAGTTCTCAAGGGTGAAAATAGATAAGACTCTATTCCTTAGGGAATCTAGAGGCAAAGTCATACTAGTCCAAATATATGTAGATGACATTATATTTGGGTCTACTGAAAGCAGCCTTTGCAAGAAGTTTGCAAAACTGATGCAAGGTCAGTTTGAGATGAGTAGTATGGGAGAGCTGAAGTTTTTCTTGGGTCTCCAAGTTAAACAGACTGAAAGTGGTTTATCCATATGTCAGTCCAAGTTCACCCTAGAACTCATAAGGAAGTATGGTATGGATTCATCCAGCACCATGAAGACTCCTATGGGGTCAAGTATGTCTCTTAGCAAGGATGATGCAGGGAAACCTGTAGATGAAACCTTGTATAGAGGGATAGTTGGCTCCCTATTATACTTGACTGCTAGTAGACCTGACATCATGTATGCTACATGTGTTTGTATCAGGTATCCAGCCTGCCCTAAAGAGTCTCATTTGACTGCAGTCAAAAGAATATTGAGATATCTAAAGGGCACTCCCTATCTAGGCCTCTGGTACCCTAGGAATGGAGATTTTGATCTAACAGGTTATACAGATGCAGACTTTGCAGGATGCAAAGAGGATAGAAAGAGCACTACTGGAACCTGTCAATTCCTAGGTGGGAGACTAATTTCATGGAGTAGCAAAAAGCAAACCAGTGTGGCTATCTCCACAGCTGAGTCAGAGTATGTGGCTGCAGGAAGTTGCTGTGCTCAACTTCTGTGGATTCAACATCAGCTAGAGGACTATGGATTTCAGGTAAGTAGAACTCCACTTTTCTGTGATTCTACAAGTGCTATTTCAATAGCTAATAACCCTGTATCTCATAGTAGAACAAAACATATTGAGATTAAATATCATTTTCTTAGAGAGCATGTAGAAAGAGAAGATATTTCACTTGAATATGTTAAATACTGATAATCAAGTAGATGATATGTTTACTAAGCCCCTAGAAGAAGCTAAGTTCAATAGATTCAAAATTGAACTAGGAATGATAAACTTAGAGTAAGTTTAGAAAATTAAAATTGGCTAAGTAAAAAGGTGTCGACACATAGACAAGTCTATGTAGACACAAAATAGTGGTGTCGACACTTCAGGAAAAAGGTGTCGACACATCTAGGATGTTGGTGTCGACACTTCAGAATGTTAGTGTCGACACATGTCCAGTAGGTGTCGACACATCCAAAGTGGTGTCGACACTTAAGTTTTACTCAGAATTTTCTAAGTAAAGTTTCGACAATGTGTCGAGTTATGTTTGTGTCGACACATAACCAAGTGTCGACACATAATATCTGTTGACTAAACTTGTGTCGACACATATGTGTCGAGACATAATAAGTCAGTGTCGACACTTATTGCCAGTGTCGACACATTTTAAGTTAGCTGTCCCGCCTGTTCATCTTCAAAATTAGAAAGGTATAAATAGGGTTCTGTCTTTGTTTGTCGACACGCTTTCAAAGTTTCGAGACCAAACCTACTGTGTCGACACCTCTCTTTTCTAAAGACAAATTCTACAACCCTAATGGCTCCTAAGCTTGAGGAGAACGTTAACGAATGATATGAGCTAGTGCGCGGCGCCTTCGACGATGCTGATCTAGAAATCAAAGCCGTAGTAACCCTACTCGCCGATTCTGGATTAGAGTACTTAGTTTCTGAACCAACTAAGATATGGAAGAAGGAGGTGCTTGAATTCCTTAATGGAGCTCAGATAGATGAATCTGGATACAAAATCAAATCCAGAGTTCATGGTGCACGGGTTAAGGTATCCCCTAAAAGTCTGAGGAAGGTGCTTCAGTTGCCAAGAACTCAAGATGAAGAAGAAATTACTGCATCCAAGACCAGGGAAGCTCTAACCTGGTGTGGACTGGATCCTAAAATGAAGATTGGTTCTGTCTTTAACAGGAAAGGCATGAACAACCAAGGCAATTCCTGTCTGAGATTGTGGGGAAGGTGATCTTAAGCAAGCCAGGAGGGCATGACAGAGTGTCTGCCTATATGTTTGGAATCATGACAGGGATAATCTTCTCTCTAAGAACAGACTGGTCTATAGTGGTTTTATGAGAAGATTAAGGAGAGCTTGAAGAATCCCAATCTGGGCAGAATCATTAGTCTATACCTGGCTGGTGTAATACCAGAGGTAATTAGTACTGCTGCAGGAAGCAAGATAAACCACATGAGGAAGATGGATCTAAGGATCTTTTCAAGATGGGACAGTGTGTTGTCCAAGGAAATGTCAACCCCAGAGAGGCAGTTACTGAGAAAGATACTCCTCCAAAGAAGAAAAGGAAGATAGTTACAGTGGCACAAGAGTCCACTAGCAGTTCTGGGAGTGAAGAACATGTTGTCTTCACTCCAGATGATCATGAGGAAGAGCCTGCAGTGAAATCTCCTGCTGCTCAAGAGGCTGTTGAGATCCAGGGGGAGCTGCCTCAAGCTAGCCCCATCCACAAGGATCACAGGCAGGGGGAGCATCAAGTTGTAGACGAACTCTCTACACTGGACAGTGAGCAAGCCACCACCATCATACAAGAGGTACTCACTGACCTAAATACTTTAGCATATCTTAAAGAAGATGCTGATTTGTCTGATGTTCCTCAGCAAACTCAGCTGCCTAGTCAAGCTCCAGATGTTATTATAGAAGATACATCTGCTGTACAAGAAGTGTTTCCTGATCCAGTAGTTGAAGAGCAAATAATGTCTCCAGCTTCTTCACCCCTGAATTCACCATGGAAGATTTATTCCTCAATCTAGACCAACAAGATTTTGACCTGGACAAGGAAGCTGCTGGAAGAGATAATGCTGCTGCTGAGGGGGAGCAAGTACAAGTTCTGGAAGAGCCTTTAAGGCCAGAAACTGAGAAGGCACCTGATGTGCAAGCTGACAGACCTCCAAGCCCTAAGGATAGGGTTGACATAGCCAGCACTTCTGCCTCTGAAGATGAGGAGAGTGCTAGGGCAAAGAAGAAGAAACTATATGTCTTTAAAAGGAGAAGTCAGAGTTATAAGAAAGCTCTGCAATCTATAGCCCCACAGCCTATAGTTCAACAAGCTCCTACTGTTGATTATAGTGCATTAATGATTGCAATGCAGATAAAACTAGATGAACAAAGAAAAGCTATAGAGGCTTATGTGGATGAAGGGCAGAAGTCATTACAGTTTGATCTTGCTCAAGGATATCAAGTCTATAAGGTTTGAAATGAACCTTAACAAGAAGGAGATGACTGACTGCTTCCACAAGGGTGGAAATGCAGTGGTGTATTTGGCAACACACCAAGAGAAGATCAAAGCACAGGTAGATGATATAGCATTGAAGCAAGGGTATGTACTTGAAAATCAGTTAAGAATGAATGACAATTTAACTGATTCTCATAATGCTATAGTCACTGAATTGAAGAACAAGGCTGCTGAACCTTCTACATCTACTGCTGCTGCTAAAGCTGAATTTGATAAAGTATTTCAAGAAGAAATTTCTGATGTTAAGTCTGCTATTAAGACTCCCAGAAAGCTATCTCTGAACAACTTCAAAGCTCAAACCATTCTTTAAAGAGGGAATCAGATACTTGGATAGTCAAATTAGATTCCAAAAGTATGATGTCAGAGATCATATGGCTCGAAAAGTCATAAAGGGGGAGAGAGTATTAGTCAAGGCAAGCTCTGAACATGCTAAGTGGATATCAAATTCCATCAGAGCTACACTTGGATATCCTCCTCTGTGTGATGACAATGAGGTTGCTGAATCTGGACTAAATCCTGCCTATTTTGGAGGTGAGCAAGCAGAAGTAGCTCAGGTCATTTATCCACCTCCAGACTTTGAAATGATTCAAGCAGATGTGAGCACAATGTATAGCCCCCTTGAGGGCAAGGACAATGTCCATATTGAAAAGGTTGTTCAATCTATTACTGAAGCCATGCAAGAGGCATTACAGAAGGAGGAAGAGACAAGACTGTCCAAAAAGAGGTTTAGGGAACAAGCAGAACAAAGGCCAGACTTTGAACAGTGGAGCCCTACCTCTAGGAATATAATTTTAACTGCCTAGAAAGCTGCCAAGGATAACCTTCATGATAGGAACAAGTGGTTCTCTGAAGCTGAATGGAGAAAGCATGAAGCTAGACAAGAGGCCATTGTTCAGTACAAAAGGAAGGCAAAGATGGGAAAGCTACCTCCTACTGCAGTGGAGCCTAGCAAGTACTTTCCTAAGCCATTCCATTATTTTGAGAGGCAGAAGATCAAGGCTGAAGAGCTCAAAAGAAAGATCTAAAAGGCAAGAAGCCTGCTGTTGCTGAAACTGTTGATGCCCCTGTCAAAGCTCAAGTTCAAGCTGGCAAGGAATAGTTATCAAAGAACCAGATCAGAAATAGATTAAGAATTTACTTGAAGATTATTTTGTAATCTTTTGAATGTAGAACATTTTTGTAAACTACTGAAAATGTATAAGACAAATGTTAGAACAATATATGATCAATATATTTCATGGTTGTTCTGTGAATGTGTCTATTTCTTATCTGCTCTGTGTTGATGTATGTGTATACATGTGTGAATTTATACATGTTTATGTTTACCCTGCTGAATATAACCTGCTTTACATCATTTTGTAATTTTTAATTATGAATGGTGTATATCATTGACTAAGGGTTATGACTTCTTCAAATAGGGGGAGATTGTTGGGTACATTGGTCAAATGTACCTGATTTGAAGAAGCCTCACCCAACTCAATGATATACATCATAATGTATTTGATGTATGTTTGAGTTTACTTGTGCAGGTTAAGTAATCACTAGACTGAAGCAAAAAGTTTCTAAGTCCATGTGTCGACACCCAGAGGGAATGTGTCGACACTCAAGAAAGCTTGTGTCGACACCCAGACAAGCAGTGTCGACACTTGGATTCATTGTGTCGACACATGGGATGCAGAGTCGACACCAGACAGAAACTGTCGACACTTGGAGCTGTGTCGACACTCAGTGAAGAAAAGTGCAGACAGAATGTGTCGACACAAGGAGCTGTGTCGACACCCAGTGAAGCTGAGTCTACACCAGAAAGTGTCGACAGTTGGAGCTGTGTCGACACTCAGCAAAAGTCTGCAGAGACTAAGTACAAGTGTCGACACTCAGCACAATGTGTCGACACTCAACAGATGAGTCAGCACTTGTAGTATGTGTCGACACCCAGCACAATGTGTCGACATACAACCAGAAGAGTCACACTTGAAGTATGTGTCGACACCCAGCATAATGTGTCGACACTCAGCTAAAGACTCTACACTTGAAGAAAGTGTCGACACAAGGAGCTGTGTCGACACTTAGCAAAGATCAGAAAGATCAACAAAATTATTCTAAGTACAAGTGTCGACACTAAGGGAATGTGTCGACACTCAGCTGAAGTCTCGACAGAAGAATCAAGTGTCGACACAAGGAGCTGTGTCGATACTCAGCAAGTATCTACATTGAAGACTATGTATCGACACCAAGAAGCAGTGTCGACACTTAACAGTTACAACACATGAAGATGTGTCGACACAAAGAAGATGTGTCGACACTTAGAAGAATTCAGCAAAAGCTAGAAGAACAAGTACTTGTGTCGACACTCAATTTCAGTGTCGACACATGAAGAAGAATCTGTGTCGAGACAGACAAGGAGTTGTGTCGACACCTTGTAGACTTGTGTCGACACTTACACACTGGTGTCGACACTTGGTCTATAAGTGTCGACACTTAAAGACAGAAAGTCTCGACACTTACAGACAGTTAGAGATTTTCAAGAAAT
This sequence comes from Platanthera guangdongensis, assembly GCA_039583875.1. Taxonomy (NCBI): domain Eukaryota; kingdom Viridiplantae; phylum Streptophyta; class Magnoliopsida; order Asparagales; family Orchidaceae; genus Platanthera; species Platanthera guangdongensis. Next base: position 67,474,416 of record CM077162.1, on the reverse strand, counting down.
GACTGGATGACATGACAGCTGCCGTTCCAGCCGGTCTACAGCACCTGTCAGAGATGTCAGAAGACAGTTATAAACCGACCAGCCGGTTACCATGAAGAAGGCCTATAAATAGGCATAGACAGTTTACAGAAACTGTTGATCAAGTAGTGGTTCAGAAGTTCAGATTGTTGAAAAACAAACTATTAAAGTGGTACACAAAGTATCAACACAAGAAGATCTTGCAGTCCAAGTGCAGATCTAAGAAGTTGGAGAGAGAGGGCTCCATCCAAGAAATCAGCCGTTGGAACTAGGCTGAGAAGAAGGGTTCAGATCTATCCTGAATTCTAAGTGGTAGAGGTCAAGGAACAACTGCAGGAGGATTCAGTCTTATTCAGTTCTACTCAAGAAGCTTTGAAGAAAGCTAAGTCAGATTGAATCCAGCTGAGTTCTTCCAAGAACTCATCAAGAAACTCTCAACTCCCCTCTTTTATTTCTGAGTTGTTGAGTTAATATTTGTAATACATTTTTAACTTGTAGGATCCTTTGGATCTGAGTGAATTGTAAGCCTATAATTATAAAGGCTGAGGGTAGGGCTTGAGAGCCTGAGTGTAGGAGATTGAGATCTCTGAGTGTAGGCCTTTGTTGGCTGAGTGTAGGCCTTGATTGGCTGAGTGTAGGCCTTTGTGGCTGAGTGTAGGCTTTGGGAGAAAGCTGAGTTGTAGGGCTTTGGGCCTGAGGTGTAGGAACCAATTTGGGTTCTGAGACAGTGGAGGAGTTTGGCCGAATCTAGTACACTGCTAGATAGGCGAAGGGGGAAAGTGGATGTACCCATATCTTGGGGAACCACTATAAACCACTGTGTGCTGTGCTGTGCTATGATTGTTGCTGTGTATGCTGTGTGTTTGCTGTGATAGAATAGTTAGAATCTGTGTTATTAACTGTTGGCTGCCATTAAAGTTTAAAACGGATTAGGTCACCTATTCACCTCCTCTCTAGGTGTTTAGGTACCATATCTTTCACCTCCCCTGCAATAACTATATAATATCAGGGTCCGATCGGGACCCACATCATATAATCACCATAACTCATGTATTAAAGATTATATAAGAATTTTTCCAACCAGGAACACAATTACAACGATAGAAACATAGAACAAAACTCAGAAGTTGTTCACATTTATACAAGAGTAATCTTGCCATACGACCTTACAACAAAATTGTTCGCATCAACTATACACCGCACAAAAACATAGTAGCAAATCACCTAAGCTATCTTGCGTGCATGCCAAAAAAATGTAAAAGAAACAAGGAAACACAAAAATGGGAACAATTGGAGGAGGTACATGTACAACCCGTATTCGTCGAGGGTGGGTCCTACCACAGTCAGGTCAGCAGAAGTCAAGGTCAACAAGTCAAGGCAGTAGTCAAAGTCAACATTTTAGATCGCGGAAGGCCTAGGCGAGTATAGATGAGCTCCCCTCGCATACTCGCCAGGTTGGCGACTAGGCGAGATACTCGCCCAGCCCATGCGAGTTCCCCTGGAAGTCGCCTAGTCGCCGGGAGGTGGGGTATAAATATAACCCCCCTCCCCCTTGCATTTGCCTATAATAGGACCCCAGGGGTACGAGGTGAGGAACTTGAAATCCTCAGCAGGATACTCGCGTGCTTCAGTTTCGGGATACTAGCTAAATCTTTGAATTCCTTTTCCTTGGAGAGCAAGTCGCGCACTTGCGACCTCGCCAGCTAGCTTACCTCTTACCCAGTTCAGCCATCTTTGTTTGAGAAGGGGCTGCTCCTTTCGAGCATCCGAGTACGTGGTGGGTCCTTCCTGCCGCAACATCTAATGTCCTATTTGACCTGTTTTTCGTTCTAGCCATCTTTGCCGTCTGATCCGGCTTCTGAGACAGTAACCTTAGGCGGCTTTGGTCCGAATTCTGAGGTTGAGATTTTTCCTGGCTTCAACACTTGGTGCGGTGAGCGTGGATCGCAGCCAAGGAGGAAAGTTTGTGAGTTGAGTGAGATGGCCATAGGTGGCGAGCAAGGAGAGTTGGTCGCAACTCGGCAGTAGGAGGAGACGCCGCGCGAGGTGGCAAGTTTGTAACAGTGGCCGCGTTTGAAGAGTTCGCGAGGAAGATCGAGCAAACCATTGTCACTGGTTTCGATCAACGCCCAGAGGTCACGACGACTTCCCCTCGTCGCCTGACGCCGCTAGAAGAAGAAGGGCCGCCGAGGCGAGCTGGAAAGGAGCCCGCTTGGGCAAGGGAAGAGCGACCAATGCAGTCGCGGCTTTATCCGGCGAGCAGCCAGGGGGTCCGTTTTCGGGATCCAATGTCGCCGGCGAGGTTCAGAGATACTCGCCAATACAACGAGTATGACGTCTCCAGCGAGGATGAAACTCTTCACCGCCAGGGAGGGAGAAGCCCCTTCTGTGACGAGATCCTCGCCGCCCCGGTTCCAGAAGGGTTCAGGGAACCCGTTCTTACGTACTACTCCGACAGAGACGACCCTGTCAGACACCTCCAGTGGTTTGAAGACGTCGTCTCCATTCGCAACATATCCGACGCCTTTAAATACAGATTCTTCTCCATCACCCTCAAGGAAAATGCTCGAGATTGGTTCCATCAACTATCGGCAGGGTCCGTGTACTACTTCTCAGATTTACGTCGGGGCCTTATGGAGAGGTTCGCGACTTCGAAGAAGAGGAAGAAGGAAGCAACAGCCCTCTTCAAAATTGTACAAGGGCAACACGAGAGTTTGGGGCATTACATCGACCGTTTTCAAGAGGAGATTTTGGAAGTGGAGGAGGTGGACAGTTTTGCTTTGATGGTGACCCTCAAATTTGGGTTGAAGCTGGGACTCTTTAGTTTGGAGATGGGGTCCAATCCCCCGAGATCTTTTGAAGAAATGATAGAAAAGTCGAACACCTTTGTTTGAGGGGAGGAGAAGAATAAAGATTTCTTAGCAAGACTGGATGAGGAGATAGCGACAGAGAGAAGGGGAACGAGACCTTCGCGGTCAAAGTCGAGGAGGATGCCAGAAAGTAAGGAGGAAAGGAAAGAGGAAAGGAAGAAGGAAGAGCCAAGGAGAGAAGAGAGAAGGAAGAAAGAAGAACCCACGACGGTTGAGGAAAGGAGGCAGGAAAGGCCTCGAAGGCAGGAAGAGAGAAGGCCGGCGGAAGCTCGGGAAGGAGGAAGGGAGGAAAGGCGATTGCAATATCCAGAGAATCGGCCCCAATGGAGACCAGCGAGGCAGCAGTATCAAGAAAAGAGGAGGAACAGAAATCAACAGGAGGGAGGTCGAGGAGGAGGAAGAAGGGAGACGATGGCCATCGCTCGCCAAGACAACAAGCGGCGTCGAAGGGAGCAGCGAGCGACGCGTCAGGAGGCGACGATTGCCCTTTACTGCGATATTCATTGAGTAGAGGGGCATGGGACCTTGGCTTGCCCCGAGTTTTGGGAAGCAAGGAGGGGGCTGGAGGCAGGAGCAGTAGAAAGAGAGCAGCAGAGGCAGGAGGCCCCGGTAGGGCAGGTAGCTCCGGCAAGAAGAAGGAATGAAGACCGAGTTGACCTTGGGACTCGCGGGGAAGTGTTACATGGCCCAGGAGGTGGGCATGTAGGTGTGATCAATGGAGGGGTCGGGCTTGGAGCTTCCCGCAAGGGAAGTCTTCACCAGATCTATCAGAGGAACGTCGCCTCGACGTCGCAGAACCCGCCGTCGTTGGAGGAGATCACCTTTTCGGAGGAAGATATGCTGGGGAATGAGAACCCCTTTCATGATGCCTGGTGATCCAAGCTGCCATCGAGGACTTCACCGTCGACCGAATCCTTGCGGATAACGGGAGTTCGGTGAATGTCATCTTCAAAAGAACCTTCGTCGGGCTTCAGGTAGAAGCGTCCCGGGTCCAAGCTGCAGATGGACCGCTCTTTGGCTTCTCAGGTGAGAAGAAAGAGGTGGAGGGAGCAATGGAGCTACTGGTTACACTCGGTGGGACGTCGATCTGATGCCGCTTCATCATCATCGACGCGCCGAGCGGTTACAACGCCATCTTCGAGCGGCCTCTTATCAACTACTTCAGGGCCGTTCCGTCGTCTTATCACCAATGCCTGAAGTACTACCGCGGGGATGTGCAGATCAGGATCAGGGGAGATCCCAAGGCTTCCAGGGAGTGCTACTTGAACGCCGTCAACACCATCAGCTGGATGTGTGACGCGGAGAAGCTGGAGGAGTTGCTGGAGAAGGAGAAGGGTTGTGTGCTGCTGAGGAGGTGGAGGAGATTGAAGTGATCTCTCGAGGGGGAGAACCAGGACTGCTGAAGGTGGGAGGATCCTTGACGCTTGAGGGGAAGATGGAGATGGCCGCTTGCCTGCAGGACAACGTTGACGTCTTTGCGTGGAGCGCCGCCGAGATGCCAGGGGTGGACTCCGATGTTGCTTGTCATCGCCTCAACCTGGATCCCGCGGCGGCTCCATTTTGACAAAAGCAGAGGAAGAGCGCCGCCATATTAGCTGAGCCGATCAGGGAAGAGGTGGAGAAGCTGCTGAAGGTAGGGTTTGTCTCGGAGATCCAGTATCCAGGCTGGGTCTCCAATGTTGTAATGGTGAAAAATCCTGGAGGGGGCTGACGTTTATGTATTGATTTTTCAATGTTGAATAAAGCTTGCCCGAAGGATTGCTACCCTGTTCCTCAAATCGACGCGCTGGTTGATTCCGCCGTCAGGTTTCCTGTGATGAGTTTTCTGATGCCTTTTCAGGATATCACCAGATCCGGATGCATCCCCCCGACTACCAAGACGTCTCATTCATAACCAGTGACGGCTGCTACAGCTACAAGATGATGCCCTTCGGGCTCAATAATGCAGGCGCCACTTATCAGAGGATGATGGATCAAATCTTCAAGGGGCAGAAGGGACGGAACTTGGAGGTTTATGTGGTTGACCTCCTCGTTAAAAGTAAGAGCGTCGCGGAGCATATAACGGATCTGGTGGAGACTTTTGCTACCCTGAGGAAGTACAAGATGCGACTCAATCCGGCCAAGTGCGTCTTCGGTGCAGGAAGAGGGAAGTTTCTAGGTCATCTCCTTACTCCCAGGGGGTGGAACCTGATCTATACAAGGTGAAGGCCATTCTGGAGATGGCATCGCCAAGGGATCCTAAGGAAGTTCAAAGGCTGACTGGAAGGCTGGCAGGCCTCAGCCTTTTTTTGTCCAAGGCAGGGGAGAAGTGCTCTCCGTTCTTCAAGACCATTCGGGGAAATCAGAAGTTCGAGTGGACAGCAGAGTGCAAGGAGGCTTTCGGAAAGCTCAAGCAACAGCTAACCCAAGCTCCTCTCCTCCAGGGGCCGCGGGGTAATGAAGATCTCTTCCTCTACCTGGGAGTTGGGGCAGAAGCAGTTAGTTCAGTGCTGGTTCAGGAGGAAGGCAAGAGACAACTTCATGTCTACTATGTTAGTAAGTGCTACGGCAGGAGGAGACGAGGTACCCTATTCTGGAGAAGCTGGTGTTCGCTTTGGTGGTTTCGGCTCGAAGGCTCCGCCCATATTTTCAAGCTCACTCCACCAGGGTCGTCTCCGATCATCCTCTACGGAGTATCCTGGATGGAGTGGAGCACTCTGGCAGGCTGGCAAAGTGGGCGGTGGAGCTTAGCGAGTTCGATATTTCTTACTATCCAAGGGTAGCAATTAAGGCGCAGGCAGTAGCGGATTTCCTTGCCGACTTCTCGGCCGAAGTGGAGGGAGAGGAATGCTCTTATAGCACGGTGTCCTGGAAGATGTTTGTGGATGGGGCTTCAGGCATATATTCCGTGGGAGCCGGAGTCGTGCTCGTAAGTCCTCAGGGAACCAGGATCGAGCAAGCAGTTGAGATTCTCTTCACATTTACCAACAATCAGGCGGAGTACAAAGCCATGGTGGTCGGCTTGCGTCTCGTCAAGGAGTTAGGGATTCGAGATATTAGGGCCTTCACCGACTCGATGGTGATTGCTTCCCAGATCAGAGGCGAGTTCGAGGTGAACGATCCGATTTTACAGCGGTACTTGATCAAGGTGAAAGGTCTAATTTAGAAGCTGACTATCTTGCCAAGTACGGTCCCGGGCTGGAGGATCGTGACTGAACTTTTCCGACCATCCATCGAGGAAGGGGAGATGATGGAGATCGAGCAGAGGGCATCTTGGAGGGATCCGTTCGTTTCTTTTCTAACGAAGGGACAGATACCTGCCAACGGAGGAGACAAGAGGAAGTTTCGCTACAAAGCCGCCTATTATTTGCTTCAAGAAGGAGAACTCTACCGCAAAACCATCTCAGGTCCTCTGGCTTGATGCCTGTTAGAGATTGAAGTACCTCGTATTTTGGAAGAGATTCACTCAGGGGAGTGCGGCAGTCATTCAGGGACTCGGACTCTTGAAAAAAGGATTCTGAGGTATGAATACTTCTGGCCCACCATTAGGAAGGATGCAGAGACATTCTCCAAAAAGTGCCTCCAGTGCCAGCTCTTCGCGCCTCTTTAACTACAGCCAGCTCAACACCTTCGCTCGATCACTGCTCCATGGCCCTTCGCCATCTGGGTGATGGACTTGATCGGCCCTTTCCTTAGGCCAGCGGGCAGAGGAAGTTCGTGCTAGTTATGATCGACTACTTCTCCAAGTGGATCGAGGCAAAGGCCTTAGCCAAGACCACGTCGCATATCATGAAGAACTTCATTTGGGGGGAAATTGCATGCAGGTTCCGGATTCCTCTGGCCATCGTCACCGACAACGAGCCGCAGTTCGCCAGTTTGGAGTTAGAGGACTTCTGCAAGCAGCTAGGGACAGATCTTCGATTCGCCTCTGTGCATCATCCTCGCTGCAACGGACAGGTGGAAGCCGCCAACAAGTTGATTATCAACCTTCTGAAGAAGAAAGTCACCAACTTGAAAGGCAACTGGGCAGAGCAGCTCCCCTCGGTTCTCTAAGCTTTGAGGACAACTCCAAACTCGACCACGGGGGAAACTCCTTTCAAGTTATCCCATGGGTCTGAGGCGCTCATCCCCGTGGAATTCGAGATTCGGAGCCCGAGAGTTATAGCAGCTGAAGATGGTAGCGAATAATGGCGCTTGGAAAATGAGGACGCTAAAAGACTCTCACTGGATTTCGTGGAAGAGATTTGTGACTTGGCCTCTATCCGCCAAGGGGAGATCAAGCGGCGCATGGTGAAGCACTTCGACAAAAATGTCCGCCTAAAGCATTTTCTCGCCGGAGATCTGGTGATGAAGAAGTTGGACGCCGCAGGAAGGGGAGCAACAGTGGGCAAGCTGCATCCAAATTGGGAAGGTCCTTTCATTGTCCAGGAAGCCTTGGCCACGGGGGCTATTATCTCCAGGATCAGGTTGGAGATCAGCTGAGAGGTACTTGGAGCGGGGATGACCTGAAAAGGTTCTATCCTTAGAGGCCAATGATGTATTTTATTTACATACTTTTACATATATGCAATGACAGCTATTATTCTTCTGTTCATCTTGTTTTTTTTTATTGCAAGCTTTCTGGGAACTCAAGGTATTACTTCAAGATCGATCCAAGAAGCTGGCAGTCAACTCGTTCCCCTGGATAGCTCAGTTCGGACGATGGGATGATGCCTCGGGATATAAGAGTCCTTGTAAGACCGAACCCTTGCATTGACAGCCGAGATCAGCTCCCCCCTTGCATGTCGGCCTAGCTACCCCGACTGCATCTCTACTCTGACTGGAGGAACTAGCAAGAACAGGTCTAGACCCCAACCTATTGGATTTGAGGAAGGATCAACCTGGCCAGGCTTTCCCTCTGGTAGCCAGGGAACCAGGATAGGCCCGAGGGAATATGTTAGTCGCGAGTGCGTCCTGGAGGACCCTCGGAAAGACATAACCCCCCGCTCTTGCATTTGCGCTCGTAGCCAGTTGGTAGAGCTAAGAACGATCGCAGCGGTTGGATTAGAAAACGTGCCTTCGACCTGTTTCTCGTGGATAGCCCAGTTTGGACGATGGGACGATGCCTCGGGATATAAGCGCCCTTGTAAGACCGGACCCCTGCATTGACGGCCGAGATCAGCTCCCCCCTTGCATGTCGGCCTAGCTACCCCCGATTGCATCTCTCCTCCGGCTGGAGGAACTATCAGGAACAGGGTTTGACGCCAACCTCCCAACTCAACGTCGATAAGATCGTCGTTCGATTTCTGTTTTCTACTTCCTCAAAGATATTGATGCGCTTAATCCATTTTCAAATTCTTGGAGCAGCAGGAAACAACGTTCAAGTCCTCGAGTGGTAGGTCCCCGTAAGTCCAAGTCCCTGCACGAGCTCCTCTCCTGCATATTGGCCATAGTCCTCCTCGAGTGAGATCAAGAACCTCGCTGGAGTGATGCCGTAGTCCGAGATATCTGTACGAGCTCCTCTCATGCAGACCGACTACTTGCCTCCCCGAGTCGACCTACACCACTCCAGTTGAGCAAGGCTCCTGAGAGCTGTCGACTCCAACAATGCTCAAGTCCTCGAGTGGTAGTCCCCATAAGTCCAAGTCCCTACACGAGCTCATCTCCTGCATATTGGCCATAGACCTCCTCGAGTGAGATCAAGATCCTCGTTTGAGTGATGTCGTAGTCCGAGATCTCTGTACGAGCTCCTCTCCTGCAGACCGACTACTTGCCTCCCCGAGTCGACCTACACCACTCCAGTCGAGCAAGGATCCTGAGAGCTGTCGACTCCGACAATGTTCAAGTCCTCGAGTGGTAGGTCCCCGTAAGACCAAATCCCAACATGAGCTCCTCTCCTGCATATTGGACACAGACCTCCTCGAGTGAGATCAAGATCCTCGCTCGAGTGATGCCGTAGTCCGTGATCTCTGTACGAGCTCCTCTCCTGCAGACCGCCTACTTGCCTCCCCGAGTCGACCTACACCACTCCAGTTGAGCAGGGCTCCTGAGAGATGTCGACTCCAACAATACTCAAGTCCTCGAGTGGTAGGTCCCCGTAAGTCCAAGTCGCTGCACGAACTCCTCTCCTGCATATTGTCCACAGACCTCCTCGAGTGAGATCAAGATCCTCGCTGGAGTGATGCTGTAGTCCGAGATCTCTGTACGAGCTCCTCTCCTGTAGACCGACAACTTGCCTCCCCGAGTCGACCTATACCACTCCAGTCGAGCAAGGATCCTGAGAGTTGTCGACTCCAACAATGTTCAAGTCCTCGAGTGGTAGGTCCCCATAAGACCAAATCCCTGCACGAGCTCCTCTCCTTCATATTGGCCACAGACCTCCTCGAGTGAGATCAAAATCCTCGCTGGAGTGATGTCGTAGTCCGAGATCTCTATACGAGCTCCTCTCCTGCAGACCGACTACTTGCCTCCCCGAGTCGACCTACACCACTCCAGTTGAGCAGGGCTCCTGAGAGCTGTCGACTCCAACAATACTCAAGTCCTCGAGTGGTAGGTCCCCGTAAGTCCAAGTCCATGCACGAGCTCCTCTACTGCTTATTGGCCACAGACCTCCTTGAGTGAGATCAAGATCCTCACTGGAGTGATTCCGTAGTCCGAGATCTCTGTACGAGCTCCTCTCCTGCAGACCGACTACTTGCCTCCCCGAGTCGACCTACACCACTCCAGTCGAGCAAGGCTCCTGAGAGCTGTCGACTCCAACAATGTTCAAGTCCTCGAGTGGTAGGTCCCCGTATGACCAAATCCCTACACGAGCTCCTCTCCTGCATATTGGCCACAGACCTCCTCGAGTGAGATCAAGATCCTCTCTAGAGTGATGCCGTAGTCCGAGATCTCTGTACGAGCTCCTCTCCTGCAGACCGACTACTTGCCTCCCCGAGTCGACCTACACAACTCCAGTTGAGCAGGCTCCTGAGATCTGTCGACTCCAACAATACTCAAGTCCTTGAGTTAGACCAAGCTTCCCAGTGGGATGATGCGAGCAGCATTGGGGCGAGTATGCATGCAGGCATCGGCGGATATGCGAGTATGACATAACAAAAATGCGAGTATGATATGGCGAGTAGCTACGGGAAAGTACCAGGGTGCGAGTTATGAAGAGCGACTACGATCGTACGAGTATCAACACTCGTCCTCCCCGAGCCTACGAGCCTAGCGAGTATTATCAACAGACAAGCGAGATTAGCAGACAAGCAAGTATTATCAACAGACAAGCGAGATCAGCAGACAAGCGAGTAAGAAAACAACAACAGGGTAACTTAAATTGTATATATATATATATATATATATATATATATATATATATATATATATATATATATATATATATATATACATTTCCTTCAAAATTTTACAAGTTACAAAAGACCTATTACAAAAAGAGGTTATATCATGCGAGTATGAAGAATATCAGCGAGCAACTTGGACTCATCGTCGCCAGTATCAGGCCGATATTCCTCATCTCCAATGTCGGCGTCCTCTTCATCGCCGCTTTCCTTGCTTTCCTCCTCGCCGCTGCCACTACCACTGCCGCTGCCGGTGCTGCTGCCGGTGCTGCCAGAGCCCGACGATGTCGGAGGCAGGCGATCTGGCGAGACCGTCTTGGAGAGCAACTCAGGGTTGAGTTCGTCGACTGTGAACTCCTTCTCCCCTTCATCGAGCTTCCCGCTAATCCTCAGCCTCGCGAGGACCATGTTGCCTGCTGCACGGGCTATCTCGCGGCAGACCGACGACCTCTCCTCCCACAGTACGCGGGATCTCTTGATGGCATAATGAGGATCGTCCTCCGGGCGCGGCTGAGGAGCAGAGGAACTCGCGCCAGCTTCCAAAATGGCCAGGCGAGATTCCATCTCGGCCGCGCGGATCTGGGCTGCCTCAAAATAAGCCCGAGCCTTGGCGAGTTCCGACTCATACTCGGAGAGGTTTTTGGCGATTTCCATCTCGGCAGCCTGCGACAAATAAAAAAGTCAGCCAAAGAAGCACACATGGCGACATCGACATCGCTCATAGAGGCAACATACCTCATAATCTCGCCAGCGAGTAGATTCCATGCTGAGATCGATCGCCTTCTTACTGACGATCTTCAAGGCCTTTGTCCTCTCCAGCATCCTCCTCGCCGCAAAGTGATTTAACTCGACAGCTCGGGCGAGCGAGCAGGCCGCTTGCTGGGCAAGTTCCTCCTCGCTAAGATCCAGCATAGACTCGGCGTCGACTCGTCCATACATCGCATGGAGGGCGAACGGCGAAGGCCTCCCCCTTATCCTCCCCTCCTCCGCCAAAGAGGGGAGGTTGGTGCTCAGCGTCACCAGATACTCGTCTGGCACCCAGGTCACCAGCGGGCGACCATAGGCGTCCACCGCGTCCAGCCCCAAGTTGAAATTGGGGTGGACGTGGGGAAGCCGAGCATGGAGCAGCGAGTCCTGGTCGTCAAGAGGTGGCGAGGACACCTTCTGTTTCTTGGTCGCAGGGCCAGGCGACCTGGCTTTGCCTTTTCCCTTGGCGATTTTCTTCTTCTCGCCGATATCAGCCGGCGAGTTAGGCTCAAATAGAGAGGTGGCGACTTCTTTGTCCGGAGGAAGCGGCCTCGTCGGGAGCTCGTTAAGCTCTGCAAAAGGCCGAGTAATGTAAACAAGCGATTATCGCGACGAGTATGCAACAGACATTTCTTGCTAAGATTTACCTTCGTTGTAGTGGACCTCGAACAGCGTGTTGACGTTTAGTCGCCAAAAGAAAACATCAAACCGGCGACCTCAGAACGTTTCGACGAGTTGCTCGCGTGCGCCTTCCAGTATCGGTGGAAGGAAGGCGACATCAGCAGGCTGGTGCGGCCTTCCCTGGACGTCGCCAAAGTCGCCCTCGATGACGACTAGCATCTCGCTCCACCGATGTACTTTGTTCGTTGTCCCCACCAGGGTGCAGACATGGCTGCTGAAATAGACCACACCCTCGGCAGTCGCGGCGAAGGCAAATATCTTGCGGAAGACAAAGAGATCGAAGATGATCCTCTCCACGCACAGATAGCAAAGAAACCCCATAATGATGGCGACGCCGTTGGGCTTGATTTGCGCGGGGACTATGCCGAAGTATTGGAGAATATCGCAATACTCCAGCCATAGTGAAAGTCGCAGGCCGGCGTCAAAGTGGCGGAGAGGAAGGACCAACGCGCCCTCGATGAAGGTATTCAGTTGCTCGCTACGGTCCGGAAGTCTGACCGAGTATCCCTCGGGGAGGAGTCTTTCCCTGAAGCTCTCTAGGTCGCGCACAGTGGTGGTCGACTTCTTAAAAGCCGCATCCGCAAAGTTGGCGGCATGGGCTTGGCGGCGAGGACTGGCGTCGTCTCCCACCATCCTGCGAGTTTTAAAGAAGAGAAGAAGGAATTGCGAGAAGCAAAGCAAAGTCACAGAACACGAGCAGGAATAGATACTCGCGAGCTAGGGGATCAAAAGCGCAACGACGTACTTATGTCCTACCTACCGCCTCTATTTATAGGCGCCAGGGGGGTATATCCTCCTTACAGCGAGTATTCAACCAAGTCGCGCACTAAGCGAGGAAGCCGGCTCCATTGCGTAGGTCGCGCAGAACAGATAAAGCATTATCACAACCTGCAGAATAAACTCGGCACAGACCAGGCAAGATATCGCACAAAACAGCACATAAAAGAAACTAATATGGTAAAAACTCGAGATTAAAACTCGCTTATTACAATCAATAATAGTCCATTAAAGCCGCATTTTGCGAGTTCCAAATAAAAGAAGAAAGAAAAGAGAATTCTAAGGCCTAGGCCTCTCTGGGGGATGCGGATGTCGCCCAGCCCAACCCATCTCGCGCGCTCGCCTGCTCTGTCGCCATCGCTATCGCATCATCGCTGAGCTGCAACTGCTCCTCCATCCTCGTCAATCGGCCGATAGAGCCCATACTCGCGCGGATGCCAGCGACCTCGTCAAGGACGAGCTGGAGGCGATGATTGTTAATCTCCAGCTGATGATCATTCTCCCTTACCATGTGGAAGCGGGATTCGTAGCTCTCCAGCGTACTCTTGAGCTCTTCCATCTTCGCCATCCGCACTTCCAACGATGATATTCGGCAATGAGGCTCGCTGATCGCCAGCTGGTCAAACTTGCTCTCCAGCTCCAGGTAGCGCGAGCAGCAGCATGGCGATATTCCATACCCAGTAACCCCATGGCATCAATGAAGGCCTCCCCTGGAGTCGCCAGTGGATCTGACAGCAAATAAAAGTTGCCAGAATTAGACGAAGATACATATCCACCATATGCACATCAATAGCGATACATACCGCTGCGAGGAGACCCAGATCGGGGAGGAGATCTAGATCGGCAAGGAGGGGATCCGCGAGTTGGCTCATCTCGCCGGCTTGACGATGGCCCACCAGCGAGCTCGGCTGCCTTGCCTCGCCCGCGCCCCCCTTGTCCAAGATCCGCATTCCTTGGCGGGAAGTAGCTCGGCCGCGGCTTGACCGGATTAACACCCGCCGGATGTGATGAAGAAGGCGGAGGGAGCGATGAACTCGCCGGTGGCGGAGGATTCTTCAGCGGAGGAGGCGGAGGAAGTCGCGTCATTGTGACTTGAGAAGGCGCGACTAGAGGCGGTGGCCGCGGCAAGGACGCGGTCACCGACTGGATGGTGGCGATGTTGGTAAGCGGCGGCGGCGGGGGTAAGGAGGAGCTCGCCTCAGGCAGAGAAGACCTCGCCGGAGGCAGTGCAAAACTCGCGGAGGGCAGAGCAGAACTTCTCGCAGGCAACTCAGAACTCGTCGGGAGACCCTTGTCCGCCAGAGTCTTCCTCGGCGGAGGATTGTTCGACGACGGTTCCTTGCTCGCCAAAGGAACCGAGGCCTCAACCGTCCTTTTGGACCCGATATTAATCCGCACTGTGTGCGCAGTCTTTACTTGTCTCCCGGTGGGAAGGGAGACCAGCGGCACGGAACTCAACGGGGCGACGTTCAGAACAGCGCCAACACCCCCGAGGGAGAACCTGCGAGTATCATGGTCCAGTTAGCAAGCAATAGAATCAGCCGTTAGAATGGGAAATCATCTCGGCAAAAAGACAACCTGGCAGGTCGACGACTTCAACCTGTTGTGGCGCCGGAGTGGAGGCGAGTTCCGGGGCCATGGTAGTGGCGAGCTCAGGGATGTCAAGCGAGTCAAGGAGGCTCGCATCAGAGACGGCGACATTGGGAATGTCGTCAAGTCCCAAGTCGCTAAGCAACTATTGCGTGCTTGTAGAGAGCACGAGGTTACTGGTGGGGGCCGCAGGGCGAGAAAGGTGTGGCCGCGAGATATCATCACCAGAGGCCGGTTTATTCTTGGACTTCTTGATCTTTTTCCTCTTGAGGGGGGTAAGTCGGCATCGACATGCTCTTCACGCGGTCGCTTTGGTTTAGTGACTCCAATGGCGCCCGTCAGCGCAGCGAGACTATCACGAAGAATCTTCTCAGCGTTCGACATTATGCGCGAGTTATGGAGAACTGGCTAAAGAACTAGGCCCCCCTATTTATAGAGATCGATCGGCAGTCAAAAGAGGCGAGCAACCCAGATACTCGACAAACTAGCTCGCCGAATAAATGTTGGATGTTTCTTTCCGAGCTCCATTGTCGCTCAGAAAGAGCGGGGATTGTGTACAACCTGTATTCGTCGAGCGTGGGTCCTACCACAGCCAGGTCAGAAGAAATAAAGGTCAACAAGTCAAGACAGGAGTCAAAGTCAACATTTTAGATCGCAGAAGGCCTGGGCGAGTATAGGCGAGCTCCCCTCGCATACTCGCCAGGTAGGCGACTAGGCGAGATACTTGCCCAGCCCGTGCGAGTTCCCCTGGAAGTCGCCTAGTCGCCGGGAGGTGGGGTATAAATACGACCCCCCCTCCCCATTGTATTTGCCTATAAATAGGACCCCAGGGGTACGAGGTGAGACACTTGAAATCCTCAGCAGGATACTCGCGCGCTTCAGTTTCGAGATACTAGATAAATCTTTGGATTCCTTTTCCTTGGAGAGCAAGTCACGATCTTGCGACCTCGCCAGCTAGCTTCCCTCGTACCCAATTCGGCCATCTTTGGTTGAGAAGGGGCTGCTCCTTTCGAGCATCCGGGTACGTGGTGGGTCCTTCCTGCCGCAACATCTGGGGTCCTGTTTGGCCTGTTTTTTCGTTCTAGCCATCTTTGTCGTCTGATCCGGATTCTGAGCCAGTAACCTTAGGCGGCTTTGGTCCGAATTCTGAGCTTGGGATTTTTCCTGGCTTCAACAGTACACTTCATGAGTCTTAGGCATTTTTGGTCGGCGAGCCCACTCCAGCATGCGATCTTTGCCCTGAAACCAACACAGAAGACGAGAAATAACAAGGGTCCATCAGGGATGTCCACAACTACGTAACAACATCCCTCCTCCCGGCCATCCTAGCGGAGCCTGAATAATTACATCACCCCGCAAGTCAGCATTTTGTATGCAAATTATAAAGAAAAACATAAAATAACATTGAAACAAGTATGTATAGTATATGTTTCACATGCATCAAACACATTTCTATGATGAGCAAGTACATAAAATTAATCAATACAACATGTATGTGAACCTGAGTTTCACCCATGACATATATCGTGTATGATTCTAACACATCATTACATATCGTCACATCACAACACAACATGGGAACTCTCATTTCCATATTAGGTACTCTCATTTCCCCAACGACATCCAAACTGATTCTGAGAACTTCCATTGAGACCACACTCGCACATGTGTGCTCTCACCATCCTCTTGTCCATCATCTTAATCGTTCTCGTATGTTTTACTAAACCATCACAACTAATGCAAAGAACTCTTGATTAGACCCCAGATGTGCATGGATCACTACACCATCGAGTTTGTCCATAAGCACAGTCGTTTTTATCGGTTTCACATAGAGGGACTTGCCTTGTAGAGACACCCTCCCCACGTGATCACAACATCACAGGGCTAGCTAGCTAAGCACGAAGACAAAGTCTTGCCTCAACAAACAAGTGGACACTACAATACACAACCATTCATCACACATATTCGCGCTCTAAACTACAATTCATTCTCACCCAAAAATTTTGGGAATCACGACGGTGTCTTTGTCGCGATCGGATTTCTAACACAAAACATAAATGTACGTCAAAACAACATCATCGAATTGGACCAACGGTCATGATTTCAGCTTCATTCACCATGCCAAATCCGCTAACGGAGCAGATCTCTAATGCAAAAAATGACAGGGACGGACTCAATTGACCCAATGGTTTCTCTTGAACCAAGGTAGTCCGGATCCCTCTCATTTGAGAGATTCGGTGCCAAAAATGCTTATAATAAAGACATAAAAATAAGAGGATGTCATACATGCATTTTAAGACCGGGAGAAGAATGTTGTTACCTTATGGAACATCTTACTTGTCATGGAAACCTTGAATACCAAGGATAAAAATGCGCGCCTTCACGTCCTCTCCACAATGCCGGTCTCCGATCATCGAACATAGATCTAAAGCTCTAATAATGGAGGAATTTAGGTGATCTTTTCCTCCTCCCGACTGTCGCGGTCACCCTATCCTAGGTGTGAGTAGAGAAAACCGAAAACTAAAAAATTGACAAAATCGAGTCGAACCACACCGATTTGAAACCGAACCGATCGGTTAAATGTCGTTTCTATTTAGAGTTTGTGAAAACCGAGTCCATATCGGTTCAGACCTATTTTCAATGTATAGAAACCGACCAAACCGATGAGAAGTTGGGGATTAAATATTACTAAATGTAGACACAATTATAATTTTCAAATTTAATTCCTTATAACAATGTGATTAACTAAGGTACTCACACTCATGAGAGCCTGTAACACTTTAGGTTCCGTTTGGTAGGACTTATTTTCACCGGTCAAGCGGTCATGACCGCATGAACCGGGACTTATTTAATAGTAACACTGTAGTACTTCACGCTCATGAGAGCCTGCCGCCTGAGCGTATATAAATTTTTAATAGTAAGGTACTCAATTTTTTAATAAAAAATAAGTATAAAGTATAATTGTATAAACAATGGTCTGCCCTAAAAACATAACCTGAAATCCCGCTTCAAGCGTGTAGAACTGCAGCGTTCTCTTCTACTCTTCGCTTGAATAACCTCTTCCATTCCCATTTCCCAAGCATCTGTGCCCATAGCCGCAGGCAAGGTTCGCTACTTCGCTACTTTAGGACCGAGGACGACGAGACGTCTCTTAGGCTCTGTTTGGTTGAGTTGTTGCTGATGGAAAGCTGCTGATGAACTGTTGTTGATGGAAAACTGCTGATAAACTGTTGCTGATAGAAAAAGTGCTGATTCTGGAAAACAGAGTTTGGTTAAAAAACTGTTTGGGTGAAACAGAGTTTACAAAACGGAGTTTCAAAAATTTATTTGGATACAAAATAGAGTTTTGAATAATTTTTTTTTCAAATATAACACAATAAATTTCATTCATACATTTTTTCCAAATAAAATTTTTTTCAATCATAACATATATTTTTTCAATTATTAACATCTTCTACATAACGTAACTCCCAAAGTAGAAAATCTTTTTTTTCATCCAGACAATTTTTAGATCTATGCTCTAGCTTCAAACACCTGATCTGCTATAATATCACGCAGTGCGATCATCTCATCTACACCAGCCACAGTGTCAGAGCAATCTTCTTGCCGCCTTTGAGAGGTCATCCCAAGATATGGATCCCTTAGCTCAGACTCAATAAAATCTATATCTACACGCGAAGGTGGGCGACGAATGTAATTATGCAGTGTCATCGTGGCGATCACTATACGTGCTTGTTTTTCGAAGATATAGCTTGGCATATCTCATAATATGATCCACTTTTTCTTCCAAACACCGAATGAGCTCTCTATCACACTTCTAAGCGATGAGTGTGCATGATTGAACATTTCCCGACGTCCTTCTGCTCGACAATATCCCACATTGCGGCAACACCATCATCTTTTGTTTTGCCCATCTTTATAAGGCAAACACAAGCATATACAAACAACATTCAAAAACATTATAAATGTAAATCTAAACAATATATGGTCGGGATCTAAATCTAAATATAAACAAGATAAACACAAACATATAACTCTCACACACACACACAAACACACACACATACAACTCACACACACACAATCACATACACATGTACACACACACATACACACACAGACATATATATACACACACACACAAACACACACACATACAACTCACACACACAATCACACACACATATATACACAAACATATAACTCACACACACATACACAAACACACACACATACAACTCACACAAACACACACACACATATACACACACACATACAACTCACACACACACAATCACATACACATATATCAAAAACTCAAAAATGCAAGAGAGCAGAAAGCAAAAAGAATCGGTGGAGGGTACCTTGCAGGTCCTGGAATGAACGGCGGTGTGATGTGTCAGATCTGGTGGTCGCCGCAGGGATGGAACGGCAGGAGCCGGTGGTCGCCGCTGGGAAGGAATCAGGAAGAAGAGAAGAAGAGGAGGATTAGGGTTACGAGATTTTTGCGATGCGTAAAAAGAAATGGAAGAAGCGCGGGTTAGGGAGGATACCTTGTAGATCGGCGCGGGGAAGGAAGCGGGAAGAAGGGCCGGTGGTCGCCGCTGGGAAGGAATCGGGAAGAAGGGCCGGTGGTCGCCGCTGGGAAGGAATCGGGAAGAAGGGCCGGTGGTCGCCGCTGGGAAGGAATCGGGAAGAAGAGGGAAGAATAGGTGCTCGCCGCTTGGAAGGATTCGGGAAGAAGGGTTACAGGATTTGGCGATTGCGGAGGAACACGAAATAAAATAGCGGCTGGAATTAGGTAATAAAAAGCGGATGCCAAAAAAAGAGTTTTTAAAATAAGCCGAACCAAACGCGACTTATGAGAAAAATGATGTTGAGTTTGCGCCGCACCGCAGGCGATAAGCCGAACCAAACGCAACCTTAAAGTTCCTGTACAAAATTCCGCGAGCACGGTTTGAACAAGGACACAGATAAATGTCATGCTTACATGTTCCAGCAGTAGTCATGTTGTAGTTTGAGCAGTTGTCATGTTGTAGTTATATAACCTTTAGCAAGCTAAATGTCCTATTTTAAATGTTTATACTTTGCCCAACACATTTTTCAATATAATTTGTTGGATTAAGGAATGCATGTTATATGTATTTCTGCAGTTAGAGAAATTAATACCTTTCAATGAAAGTTGCTGATGACCCTACCTAAGAACAGCAACTGAGTATTGAAATGAATACCTTTCAATGTAATATTTCACAATATAATTTGAAGTAAATACTCTTCAATATAGTCTGTTAGCAAAATTGTCATCCTATGTTGATTAAGAAAGAGAAGATGATTAGTAGAGAGCTGTTAAAAAAATACGAGAGCAAAGATATACACCGATACCAAACCGCCAAAAACTGACAAAAAACCAAACGGACTTTGAACCGAACCGACCGGGCTCGATTCGGGTTGTTTTAGACAAACCAAAAAAAAGGCATGTTGGTTCGGTTTCTGTTTGGGCCCGAACCGACCCAAATCAAACTTCCTGCACCCCTAAGTCTCCAAGACTTGAACAATTGAAGCAGATAACTCCATTGCCCTATTTAGGGTATACGTGCGAACAAGACTGGGCTATTGGATCCAGTTTCGAAGTGATCAAATGGGCAAAAATCAAAGATTCATGGATTTGTTTTCGCAAGTTATCGCACGACGGTAGCAGTTACTGTGCTGTGGAAACGCCAACCAAAAAATGTTATATGTATCATGTCGACTTGACTTTTCGTCGATCAGACAGACTTCAAGTCGATACGCCTACTACCAGTGTTAGCACTGCCGCTCCGTGCCAGAATAGAGTCTATATGCCACGTCAACACCACTTTAAGTATATATGCCCATATAGATTGGAAACACACTACCGTGTGTCGATAGGTACTACTGCGTTGTAGTAGGCACTACACGCAACGATAACTCTGTGGAGTTTTTCAGCATTGCTTTCTCGCGCTCCCAAGTGAATTTGTCTCACCCGCAATTAATCCAATGTGCATCCAGGAGCTTGACTTCTTTTTTCCACAAATGCTAGATTTGTGAATCCTCCTCGCAAACTAAATGAACTATCGACATTAGATCTTTTGCTACCGACACTGATGGCAACTCAACTACATAATTGAGCTCACCAGAGATTTTTTCAGCACCGGGACTTGAAAAATATCATGTAATCTACTGCGCTCTGCGGACAACACCAACCGATAGGAAGGATTCTTTGCCTATGTGCACCATGATCTCAAATGGTCCCAAATATCTCAGACTCCACTTCTTGAGTCGCTGAATTTGCAAAATAGAGTTGAACAAATTGATCTTCAAGTAGAACATCTCCCGCACGTCTCACACCCATGCATGTCACTACACATGCACACAACCGCCGCACGGTACAACGGTTGGCAGCATGTATAACATCCCGACTTTTATTGGGCCACCACAACCCTAGTGGGATCAATAAAAGTGACCTGAACCTCTACCCACGACCCAGACCCGCGTGGGAGGTAACCCTAGGCAGTGTATATAGAGCTAGAGAACTCTAATTTGAG
Source organism: Platanthera guangdongensis (assembly GCA_039583875.1). Lineage (NCBI taxonomy): Eukaryota > Viridiplantae > Streptophyta > Magnoliopsida > Asparagales > Orchidaceae > Platanthera > Platanthera guangdongensis. The sequence continues at coordinate 67,453,869 of CM077162.1, read as the reverse complement.
TTCAGTCAGTTCCTGTGGCCTCGTATAGTCAATACGAGTGCGTTGGAACTCGTTTCGTTGAATTCCGTGGTCATATGGTGGATATGGCTGCTCCTCGTAGAACGTTGCGAAAATGAAATTTTTTGGATAATGACCTAGAGAACTCCGATTTGAGTTCTGTCAACTCCTATGTCTTCCTATAGTCAATACGAACCCATTGGAACTTTTGTGCCACAATTCGAAGTCTAATTACGAATATCAGCATTTTGACCGTTTTAGCATGCTGCGACTCGCAGATTACGGATAATTAGTAAAGGATCTCAGATTCGATTCTGGTAAGTGGCATTGGACTCGTATGATCAATACGAAGTCAACCAAGTGCGTCCTGGTCAATTTCAGTGACGAGTAGTCAACACGTTGTCAAATTAAGCATAGTTGTGCTCTGAAAAGTGTGCACACACAAATTATGACATGATACCCCAACTTTGACCCGACTCCTGTTGTCATGGACCCACTTTGACCTTGACCAGCATGGGGGATCCACCCTAGGGTTTACTTTTGTCAAACCCCCATAAAATTCAATTTTTTGGAAAATTTTCTCAAAGAGGTGGATAGCTCCTCTCCAAAGCTTGGGAAGCGCCTTGCCTCCCTTCACCCTTGGGCCATCAAGACAACTAGGTAGAAGGGGAGATGTGCCATGTGCCAAGGTAAGGCCTAACCACCTTCCCCTTCCCCTCTTCCTCAATTCCAAGCACAAATCCACCATGCCTTTCCCCCCTTTGGATGGCTGCCACATAGGTACCCTAGGATGCTGCCACCTGGCCAGGGCAAGTGGAGGGGAGGAGAGGAGCTCCTCCCCTCATGGGATTAATCCAACAAAGGATAGGGGAAGGGTGGCCACCCTCCCTAAGCCTATAAAAGGCTATGGACCTGTATTCCTCCCCACCAACACAAACAAGCCCAGTGTGTAACATCCCAACTTTTATTGGGCCACCAGAGCCCTAGTGGGCCCAATAAAAGTGGCCCAGACCCTACCCATGACCCGGTGGGAGGTAACCCTAGGTAGGAAATAGAGCTAGACAACTCCGAATTGAGTTCTGTCAGTTCCTGTGACATTGTATAGTCAATACGAGCGCATCGGAACTCGTTCAGTTGGACCCCGAGGTCATATAGTGGATGTGACCCTTCCTCGTAAAACACAATGAGAGCGAGATTTTGGGATATCGATCTAGAGAACTCCGAATTGAGTCCTGTGAGTTCCTATGACCTCGTATAGTCAATATGAGCGCATCGGAGCTCGTCGCGTCACAATCCGAGATCTAACGACAAAATTGGATACTTTGACCGTTTTAACGCACTTAGACGCGCAAATTTCGAACTTTCGCCAAACGGACTCCGATTCTACCCCAGTCAGTGGCGTTGGACTTGTGTGGTCAATACGAAGTCAACCAAAATCGTTCTGGCCAATTTCGACGATAATTGGTCAACCCATGGTAAAATCAAGCATAGTCGTGCACCGAAAAACATGCACATACCAATTATGACACGACACCCAAACTTTGACCCAACCCTGATTACTTGGACCAAATTTGACTTTGACCAGCAAGGGGGACCCACCCTAGGGTTGACTTGGTCAAACCATCCTAAAAATCCACTTTTTGGATTTTTCTGCAAGTGAGGGGCCCACCTCCTCTCCAAAGGAGGATGGCCCATGCCCCCCCACACTCTCCATGGGCCCCCAACCAGCAAGCCTCGCTAAGTTTAAGTGGAGGCCCACCTTCTTTTTCTCTCTCCCTCTCTCTCTCTCTCTCTTTTCCTCCCATAAGGCCCAAGCCTATAAAGGGCCTCATCCATTTTCCACACATGGGGGAAAATGAGAGACCTCTAGCTGTCCTTGGATAGCTGGAGGGTGGGATTAGTCTCTCCCTAAGGATGGATTAGTCCCACACCACCCAAAGGGAGGGAGCTCCCCCTCCCCCTCCATATAAAAGGACCCCCTCCCCTAATACTCCTCACAGCTCTCAGAGCAGCCTCCCTCCCCCTGCTCCCCCCTCTACCGGAGCTCTGGTGGCCGGAAAAAAGCCAACCCGAGGAGCTCCTCCACCTCCTCCACCACCTTGAGTCATGGCAGACCAAGCTGGCACCTGCCGAGCCCGCCAAACCTAGATGGAAGCCTTCCCCTCCCCCTTCTCTATTCTGGACGTCTTGCATGGCGCTCCCGGCGGTCGAGCGCCGCCGCCGTCACCCCCTCCCCTCCCATTCAAAAAAAATGCTCCGGCGATGGTCGGCGGCGGCAGGCCGCCGCACTACCGCCAGAGGGAGCGCCCACCCCGGGGCAGTTGGTCGGTGGCGAAGTCACGGCCGGCCGGCGGCTGGAGAAGCCCGAAAGGGTTGCGGGTTCGTATAGCGAGGGGGGGGGGGGAGGAGAAGCACAGTGAATTCATTATATATATAAAATAATATATTATATATATTATATAAATATATTAATATAATATTTATAATAAATATTATAATATATAATGAGTTGATTTTTTGAGACTAAAATATGCTCCTAGAAAAGAAGTGTTGAACATGAAAAATGTTCCCTTTGTTAGGGCTTCCCCCACAAAAAATTTGAGAATTGTTGGAATTATTTTAGTATTTTTAAAAGCCAAAATAAATTTGTTTGGCTAAATAAAATATCTGAAACATCTTGAAAAATTATAAAAAAATTACGAGGCTCATTTAGGCCCTTCCAAGGGTTGTATCAAAATTTGGGGTCTTGAGAATAAGTTTTGATATTTTTCCCAAATTATGGAATCCTAGGATCGCGCTCGATATTTATTATGCGAAAAATTGGAGCGCGCTACGTTCTTTGCTTTAAAGAAGTCGAATATAAATAAACTTTAGAGGGTCTACCCGCAAGCGAAATTGACGTTTAAGGGGACAGGGGGGGGGGGGGGGATTTCCTTAAGGAGGATAAAACCATGAAAATATATCCGCTAAATTCCAAAACTCCTGTCTCAAGGACCTATCCCTCTAGATAAAAAATCGTTTGGTAGCCCAGTGTCAGAGACCGGTGAGCGTCCCCCTTGCCTTCTCTCTGATTGCATGGCGCCGAGTATATTCCCGTCTTCTCCCAAGCTTCAAAAACATGCTCGAGGAGGGTGGCACCGAGGCGGAGACGTCCGGGGAGGAATACGGGGGAGTGCCATGATTATGTACGAGAAGCGAATTCGCGTCATGAAGGGTGTAGTTATTGAGCAATTTTGTCCTATAACATTAATCTATTATATATTAGTAAATACCTTCGAGAAAATAATAACGAAAAATGAACCCTGAAGGGCTCGACTCTGAGCAACGAAAAAGATGATTTAGACGAAGTTTAAAAGTAAAACAGCTTGGATTCAAAAGCTTAGAGCAATTTTAAACGTTAGCGGTTGATTTTGGCCGCAGACGTTTAGATATTTTGAGTTATAGAGTCCCGACGAAAAGGTGAAACGGTATCTTGGTGAGTATCTGTTATGAATGCCGAATTTCATTCTTGACCCCGAGCTCCTTGATTTGGAACGCTAAGATAAGGGAACGTGGTGAGTTAGTTATGACGAATAATAAGGGCCTAATAAGCCCCTGATCTGATTAAGTCGTGATTAATATGACGCAACCGAATTAATTGGATCTTAAAAAATGGGTGTAACCCAAGGAAGCCCTTTAAAAACTGAGATGGAACTGAATCTCTCCTTAGAACGGAGATGTAACTGAATGTGCCTCCTGGATGGTGATGGAACTGAATCTCTCCTGAGAATGGAGATGGAACTGAATCTCTCCTGAGAATGGAGATGAAACTGAATATGTCTCATGGATGGAGACAGAACTAAATCTCTCCTGAGAACAGAGATGGAACTGAATGTGCCTCCTGGATGGAGATGGAACTAAATCTCTCTTGAGAACGGAGATGAAACTGAAGCCTCCTGGATGGAGTGATTGGACTACTAACCATTTTCTTTATGATTATTCCAGTCTTGCACTGGTCCAGTTCCTTTATTCTTTTCAGTTCAGTACTTTCAATTCAGAACTACTCCTGTTTCGTACTGCTCAAGCTTATTTCTGTACTTTCATTTCAGTACTACTCCAGTCTCGTACTGGTCAAGCTTATTTCAGTACTTTCATTTCAGTACTACTATAGTCTCATACTGGTCAAGCTTATTTCAATACTTTCTTCTCAGTACTACTCTAGTCTCGTACTGGTCACATTTCATTCCAGCACTTTAAATAAGCAGCATAATCACCGCACTTGACCTTATCGCAATTAACTTTTATAATCCCGGGTCCTGCTCTGATGAGCAGTCGTTGTTAAGGTTGAGCCTTAGTTGGGGATAACCGGAGTCGAAGTAGTCCTCCGGCTCCAGCCCCAAATAAAGCGCTCGCACGCTCCTTGTCGAAAGTAGAGCTAAGTGCCAACGCCTGAAGTCTAAAGCCTAGTAGGGCAGGCCGACGTAGACCCAGTGTGTATTATGATTGACTTTTTGTTTGACTGTTTGTAAATTGCTTGCGATGAAATAGTGGACGGATAGTCCCTCCCGCAGACCATTCGTACTGGTGCAGGAAGGTCGACGACTCAAGGCGACAGAGAGATAAGTACCACGGGTGACCAGCTTTTATATTCCCTGTCGGGTTTTCCTCCGCTAGTCGGCCAAAACAATTCGTCGGATGTAGCTCACATCCAAGAGTACACAAGGTTGTACGTTAGGGCCTGTGATTGTGCGGTACGACCAGCCCCAGAAGTGGCAGGACTCGCCACTATCACCAACGGGCACATCGGTGAGGCCCGCGGGGCTCTCTACCCTGCTGGAACAGAAGCAGTCCAAACTATGTTGACATAGGGTTGTGTGTGCGGCTATGAATGTCTGTGGTGTGTGCACGGCTATGAATGTCTGCGGTGTGTGCCTGGCTATGAATGTCCGCGGTGTGTGCGCGGCTATGAATGCCTGCGGTGTGTGCCCGACTATGAATGCATGCGGTGTGTGCGCGACTATGAATGCCTACGGTGTGTGCTCGGCTGTGAATGCCAACGGTTGATTTCAGGATGTGAAATCCTGATGTGTTGATGTGCTAGTGGAGCCTTGTTATAACTGATTTGTATTATTTCTACTTCATCCAGTTATATTATCCTGCACACTTTTATAGTTGCTCCAAGCTATACATATATGAAATGTTGTGCTAACCCTCTCTTGCTTCGGCTATTTACTTTTGTTGTGTGGGTGTGTCCTTGTCCCCAGGATATGGTTCCGGGGAGGAGATTTGTTTCCACTTAGCTCTATGACTAACGGTTATTTGATTAACCATTCACAGGAAACGGAGCATCGTAGTGACTCGCTGCCGCAGGAGACTACGCCGGCGGCTGGACTACTCGAGTAGATGCACCCTCGTTGTCTCCGGTGTTTAGAGACGTGAGTACTGCCGAGAAGCTTAGAGAGAGAGAATATAAGTGATATATATAGACCATGTATAGCCCTCGGGCTTATATAAGAACATAGGCTTCGGCCCTAGAACCTCTGTATTATTATGATATGTTATATATATCTGCAGTGGTTTCCTGTTAATGCTTCCGTTATACTCTGATGGGTTGTGAATGTTATGATTCGAGCCTAACAAGGCGGCCAACTAGTGCTTGGATAGGGTGTATCATTTCCCCTAAAAGCACTAGGTGGACGTCTTGGGCCAGTAGTACCCCTCCGGCCCGACCCGGACAAAAGGTTGGGGGGCACTACAAACGGATCAGAGCCATCACGATTCGTCCTTGTGGAGTAGTCTCACAATCCCTTCGTTACTCGCTTCGTTCTAGGTTCGGTACGAACCTTGTAGTGGAAGCCTGGTGGACCCTAGTGTAGAGGCTAAGGGATTCTAGACTGTATGATAGTACACCCATACACTGTTGTTTTCCGCTTGGGTTGTCATTTTTCCAAATTTTCCGCTTCTTTTGCAAAATACTAACACTCTTTCCTGTTACTTCTCCAGATACCGGAGTACAGTAACTGGGGATCCTCATCCAGAGGATACGTTCCAGCTACCCCACCACCAGACCCGGTTGCTCCCGTAGTCGTACCGTATGTCGAGATAGATATAGGGCAGACACTGATGACTATACTTGCGAGTTTCCGAGATGCCCTGGCACAGCCACCGCGGGAGATGACCGCACCCGCCGATCTGCTGACGACTTTCCAAGGAATGAGGCCTCCCCCTTTCAGGGGTACAGAGACGGCCATCCAGGTAGGGGAGTGGGTGGAGCGAGTGGAGGAGCTGTTAGTAGGAATGATGTGCCCAGCTGTGGCTGCAGTCTCTTTGGTAGTGACCCTTTTGGATGGATACGCGAGGGATTGGTGGAGAGCGGCTAGTCGCTCTATCTTTCGAGGTCGGCCGATGAGCACGATCCTTTGGGGGGAGTTCTTCGTGGCCCTAGTAGAGTTTTACATCACAGATGCAGACCGAGTTGCGCTGCAAGAGATGTTCCTGCTCATTCGATAGTGCAACTGCACCATGGCGGAGTACGAGAGAGAGTTTGTACACCTGACATGCTTTGTCGGGAATCTGACTGCCTCTGATAGGGATAGAGCTTCTCGATTCTACCGAGGACTACGAGACGACTTGAGGCAGGCCATGATCATGCTCTCTCAGACCAACGTTCACACCATAGCCACCCATGTAGCAGCTTTAGAGCTGGACCAGTAGACAGTGGCTCAGCAGTGCAGAGGTCAGGTAGAGCTTCCTCAAGACCATAGGCGAGAGGAGGAGTCGCTCCCCACAGACAAGATAGAGAGCGCAGACAGCAATGCCGCAGGCAGCCCTATAGGCGCCCACTAGTACCCCCAACACCCCCAGAACCCCCAGCTGCACAGCCGGACAGGAGACCAGCTCCAGCTCCACAACCACCACTATCGGCCCGACAAGATGTTCCCTTCGCAGGGAACTACTTCTTGTGTCAGTAGCCAGGATATATGAGGGCCTTTTGCCCTCAGGCGATAGGGAGACCAGGATTAGGAGCAGTTCAGGGTTTACAACCGACACGAGGATAGGGTCAGAGAGGCCGTAGAGGCAGAGCTGACGGGAGAGGCCAGCAGGGCCGAGCAGCGCCCCTGGAGGCCTATGCACTGGACCTAAAGCACGGACCGGCCCCTGACGCAGTCATAGGTATATATCTTAGGCGATAGGAGATATCGGATCTTCCACTGATGTTGTATATTTCATATATATATGTATATTAGTTGGATGATATATATCTATATGTTTTCCCATGTCGTCAGGAATCTTATTTGTAGAAGGTCACCCAGCCAAAACCCTTTTCGACAAAGGAGCGACTCATTCTTTCGTCTGCCACGAATTCATCGCAACAAAAGGAAATGTTATCCGTTCAACCGGACTGTCTATACGAATCTGTTTAACAGACGGGTCAGATATGACATCTACCAAAAAGTGTTCCTTACAGGCTACGCTGGGAGGGGTAGAGTTTGAAATCTACGCAACCATCATAGCGATAACTGGGTTTGAGATCATTCTGGGGATGGACTGGCTGGCCGAGCACCAAGCTCAAATAAACTGTTCTACGCGAGAAGTCAGGCTATAGAACTCGAATGGCCAGAGCGTCACGTTGACAGGTGTGCCCTCTGTCTCGCGTATTATATTAACTTCTACATAGATGGTGAAATCAGTCCGTCAAAAGGATGAAGTATACCTTATTTACTTCGAGATGGAAGAAAAAAACCAAGTGCTCGCCAAGGTCCCAGTAGTCCACGACTTTGCAGATATTTTCCCTGAGTACCTCCCGTGATTTCCACCCCAACGAGAGGTCGATTTTCAGATTGAGCTCGTGTCTGGAGCATGGCCAGTATCACGAGGCCCCTACCAGATGGACCCAAGGGAGCTGACCGAACTGAAAATTCAACTACAGGAACTAATAGATGCTGGATTCGTCCATCCTAGTTCCTCGCCCTGGGGAGCCCCGGTACTTTTCGTCAAGAAGAAAGACGGGACTCTGCGACTGTGCATCGACTACAGGGAACTGAATAAGCTTACCATATGCAACACCTAACCCCTCCCTAGGATCGACGAACTATTCGATCAGTTGCAAGGTGCATCCGTGTTCTCCAAGATGGACATAAGATCCAGCTATTATTAGTTTCGGATCCGAGAAGAAGATATTCCCAAGACTGCCTTCAGCTCCCGATACAGTTTATATGAGTTCCTAGTGATGCCCTTCGGGCTCACCAACGCGCCTTCTGCCTTCATGGCCCTGATGAATAGAGTCTTCGAACCCATCTTGGATCACTTTGTCATCGTCTTCATAGACGACATCCTAATCTACTCGAAGACCAAGACAGACCATACCCGACACCTGCAGATGGTGCTATTAAAGCTCCGGGAGCACTCTTTCTTCGCCAAATTCAGTAAGTGCGAATTTTTGGCTAGAAGAAGTTGGATTCTGGGCCACACAATAAACAAAGAAGGAGTGGCAGTAGACCAAGCCAAGATCCCGACAGTACAAAATTGGCCGCCACTCCGGACGGCTGCAGATATCTGGAGTTTTCTCGGCCTTGCCGGATATTACAGGAAATTCGTCGAGGGATTTTCCAAGATTGCCCTACCCCTGACTGCACTCACCAAGAAAGATGTCGCCTTCCGATGGACGCGGGAGTGCGAGACTGCATTCATCGAACTGAAGAAGAGGCTTATTTCCGCGCCAATCCTTACGATTCCTTCAGGGTCCGAGGGATTTCAAATCTACACTGATGCCTCCCTGAAAGGATTGGGAGCAGTTCTAATGCAGCATGGCAAGGTAGTGGCCTACACTTCACGGTAATTAAAGCTGCATGAATTAAACTATGCAGCGCACGATTTAGAGTTGGGTGCCGTCGTCTTCGCCATTAAAATTTGGTGGCATTATCTGTACGGAGTAAGATGTGAGATCTTCTCCGACCACAAGAGTCTCAAGTATATCTTCACATAGAATGAGCTGAATCTCCGGCAGCGCCAATGGCTGGAATTCTTATGTGATTAGGACTTCGCTCTCCAATATCACCCCGGGAAGGCTAATAGAGTCGCTAACGCCTTGAGCCTCCAGCCTGCGATAGCCAGGAGTTGGATGGAGCAGATCCCTAAGGAACTTTTCCAATCTCTTATAGACTTGGAGGTTATCCTGGTTGCCCGAAGAGATCCGGAAGAGTACTATTCTCAGCTGTATTGGACGGAGATCTAATGCGACATCCGGGACCAGATACGAGAAGCCTAGAAGAACGACCCAGATGTATTGCCGATCATCCGATCTCTGCAAGTAGGGGCACAGGAGGATTATAACCTACATGACGGGATTCTACAATTTAGACATCGCATATTCGTCCCCACTACCGGAGGAATTCGTGAAGAAATTATTCAAGAGGCCCATCAATCCAGGTACTCGATGCACCCTGGCGTAGTTAAGATGTACGTGGACTTGCGTAGGACCATTTACTGGCCTGGAATGAATAGAGATGTCACCAACTACGTGGCCCGATGTCAGACCTGTCAGAAGATCAAAGCTGAATTCTGCAGTACAGGAGGCCTATTACAGCCCCTGCCGATACCAGAATGGAAGTTCAAAGACATCTCCATGGACTTCGTCCATGGCCCACCTCGATCCCGCGCTGGGAATGACTCGATTTGGGTGGTCATAGATCGACTCACCAAGGTAGCACCAGTCATACCAAATCAACAGGGTGACGTAGTAGATATCCTGGCCAGGATGTTCCTAGAGCAAGTCGTACGATTCCACGGAGTACCAAAGTCCATCGTATCAGATCGCGATGGGCGTTTCACATCTAAGGAGTGGAGGCGGGTACATGCGTATTTGAGAACCAAGTTGGCCTTCAGCACCGCCTTCCACCCGCAGTCTGACAGACAAATGGAGAGGACAAACTAGACGATGGAGGATCTTCTTCGACTATGCATAGTGGAGTACAATGAGCCATTGGAGCAGTTGTTGCCGCTAGTCGAATTCTCTTATAATAACAGCTACCAGGCTAGCATTAAGATGGCTCCGTACGAGGCATTGTATGGATGGCGTTGCCGAACCCCGTTGACTTGGGCTCAAGAAGAGGACCCAGAAGATTTGGGAGTAGCTTACATCGATGACACTACGACAGCGATACGACTAATCCAGGAGCGAATGCGGGAAGTGCAGAGCTGGCATGCTAAATACTATGATGCGGACACCGACCAGTGGAGTTCACCGTGGGGGAAATGGTGTTTCTAAAAATAAAGCCCATGCATGGTGTCCCCCGGTTGAGAAAGCAGAAAAAGTTAGATCCCCGCTTCTTGGGCCCCTATCCGGTGATAGAGCGTGTTGGCCCCATCGCCTATCGCTTAACCTTGCCCCCAGAGTTGGGGAATCTGCACGATGTATTTCAAGTCTCTTCCTTGAGACGAGTCCTCCGGCAACCAGAGCAGAACCTTCATACCCAACCGGCTCAACTACAGTCAGATAGATCCGTCCAGCTCGAACCCGTCAGAGTAGTAGATTACAAGGTAAAAACACTACGTAACAAAACCATTCTGATGGTTAAGGTGCTATGGTCAAACTGCGAACGAGAGGAATTCATGTGGGAACCTGAAGCACTTCTCCGAGAAAAGCACCCAAAGCTCTTTCCCCAGGTATATTACTTTTCCCCCTACTTCTAGCAAATTTTCGGTGACGAAAATCCTTTTATTTTTATTGGATTGTAACATCCCGATTTTTATTGGGCCACCAGAGCCCTAGTGGGCCCAATAAAAGTGGCCCGGACCCTACCCATGACCCTGTGGGAGGTAACCCTAGGTAGAAAATAAAGCTAGAGAACTCTGAATTGAGTCTGTCAGTTCCTGTGGCCTCGTATAGTCATTACGAGCGCATCAGAACTCATTCAGTTGGACCCCGAGGTTATATAGTGGATGTGACCATTCCTCGTAAAACGCAACAAGAGCGAGATTTTAGGATATTGAGCTAGAGAACTCTGAATCGAGTTCTGTCAGTTCCTGTGGCCTCGTATAGTCAATATGAGCGCATCGGAGCTCGTCACGTCACAATCCGAGATCTAACGACAAAATTGGATACTTTCAACATTTTAACGCGCTGCGATGCGCAAATTTTGGACTTTCGCCAAACGGACTCCGATTCGATCCCAGTCAGTGGCGTTGGACTTGTGTGGTCAATACAAAGTCAACCGAAGTCGTTCCGGCCAATTTCGATGACAATTGGTCAACCCGTGGTCAAATCAGACATACTCGTGCACCGAAAAGCGTGCACACACCAATTACGACACGACACCCAAACTTTGAGCCGACCCCGATGACTTGGACCAACTTTGACTTTGACCAGCAAGGGGGACCACCCTAGGGTTGACTTGGTCAAACCCTCCTAAAAATCCACTTTTTGGATTTTCTCCAAATGAGGGGCCCACCTCCTCTCCAAAGGAGGATGGCCCATGCCCCCCACACTCTCCATGGGCCCCCAACCAGCAAGACTCCCTAAGTTCAAGTGGAGGCCCACCTTTTTCTCTCTCCCTCTCTCTCTCTTTTCCACCCATAAGGCCTAAAGCCCATAAGGCCTCATCCTTTTTCCCCACACGGGAAAATGAGAGACCTCCAGCTGTTCTTGGACAGCTGAGGGTGGGATTATTCCCGATTATTCCCTAAGGAGGGATTAGTCCCACACCACCCAAAGGGAGGGAGATCCCCTCCTCCCTCCCTATAAAAGGACTCCCCCTCCCCTAATACTCCACACAGCTCTCAGAGCAGCCTCCCTCCCCTGCTCCCCCCTCTACCGGAGCTCTGGTTGCCGGAAAAAAGCCAACCCGAGCAGCTCCTCCCCCTCCTCCACCACCTTGAGCCATGGCCGACCAAGCCGGCCCCTCCCGAGCCCGCCAAACCTAGGTTGAAGCCTTCTCCCCCCCTTCTCTATTCTGGACATCTTGCATGGCGCTCCGGTGGCCGGAGCACCGCCGCCGTCACCCCCTCCCCTCCCGTTCAAAAAAAATGCTCCGGCGCTCCGGCGGTGGCAGGCCGCCGGACCACCGCCGGAGGGAGCGCCCACCACCGGGCAGTTGGTCGATGGCGGAGTCACGGTCGGCTGGCGGCCGGCCGACGGCTGGAGAAGCCTGAAAGGGTTGGAGGTTCGTACAGCGGGGGGGGGGGGGGGAGGAGATGCACAGTGAATTCATTATATATATAATAATATATTATATATTTATATAAATATATTATTATATTATTTATAATAAATATTATAATATATAATGACTTGATTTTTTTAGACAAAAATAGGCTCGTAGGAAAGAAGTGTTGAACATGAAAAATGTTCCCCTTGTTGAGGGTTCCCCCACAAATATTTTGAGAATTTTTGGAATTAATTTATTATTTTTTAAAGCCAAAATAAAATTTGTTTGGCTAAATTAAATACCCGAAACACCTTGGAAAAATTATAAAAAACTTACTAGGCTCATTTTAGGCCCTTCCAAGGGTTGTATCAAAATTTGGGGTCATGGAGATAAGTTTTGATATTTTTCCCAAATTATGGAAGCCTAGGATCGCGCTCGGTATTTATTATGCTTGTTTTCTACGAAAACGAAAATTGGAGCGCGCGGTTATCTTTTCTAATTGAAATTATAAATTCAATTTGTCTTATCGAGGAGAGTGGCCAAGGGAAGTGATCAAGCTCCGAGTGTTTCGAGATTTCATGAAACCATCGAGCGCCTCGACTCTCGGGTGATTTGGGCACGCTCGGAAGATGAGAGCACGAGTGGTGAGTTATGAATTATTTTTGACGAATAATGAGGGTGTACTCCTAACAAGCCCCTGATCTGATTAAGTCGTGATTAATATGACACAGCCGAATTAATTGGATCTTAAAAATGGGTGTAACCCAAAGAAGCCCTTGAAAAATTAAGATGGAACTGAATCTCTCCTGAGAACGGAGATGGAACCTAATGTGCCTCCTGGATGGAGATGGAACTAAATATCTCCTGAGAATGGAGATGGAACTGAATCTCTCCTGAGAACGGAGATGGAACTGAATGTGCCTCCTGGATGGAGACAAAACTAAATCTCTCCTGAGAACGGAGATGGAACTGAATGTGCCTCCTGGTTGGAGATGGAACTGAATCTCTCCTGAGAACGGAGATGGAACTGAAGCCTCCTGGTTGGAGTGATTGGACTACTAACTATTTATTTTATGATTATTCCAGTCTTGTACTGGTCCAGTTCCTTTATTCTTTTCAGTTCAATACTTTCAATTCAGTACTACTCCAGTTTCGTACTGGTCAAGCTTATTTCAGTACTTTCATTTCAGTACTACTCAAGTCTCGTACTGGTCAAGCTTATTTCAGTACTATAATTTCAGTACTACTCCTGTCTCATACTGGTCATGCTTATTTCAATACTTTCTTCTCAATACTACTCCAACCTCGTACTGGTCACATTTCATTCCAGCACTTTAAATAAGCAGCATAATCACCGCACTTGACCTTATCGCAATTTACTTTTATAATCCCGGGTCCTGCTCTGACGAGCAGTCGTTGTTAAGGTTGAGCCTTAGTTGGGGATAACCGGATTCGAAGTTGTCCTCCAGGTCTAGCCCCAAATAAAGCACTCCCACGCTCCTTATCGAAAGTATAGCTAAGTGCCAATGCCCTAAGTCTAAAGCCTAGTAGGGCAGACCGACGTAGACCTGGAGTGTATTATGATTGCCTTTTTGTTTGACTATTTGTAAATTGCTTGCGGTGAAATAGTGGCGGGTCAGTCCCTCCCGCAGACCATTCATACCGGTGCAGGAAGGTCGACGACTCAAGGCGACAGGGAGATGAGTACCACGGGTGACCGGCCGTGATATTTCCCGTCAGGTTTTCCTCCGCTGGTTGGCCAAAACAATTCATCGGATGTCGCTCACATCCAAGAGTACACAAGGTTGTACATTAGGGCCTAGGGTTGTGCGGTATGACCACCCCCAGAAGTGGCAGGACTTGGCACTGTCACCGACGGCCACATCGGTGAGGTCTGCGGGACTTGCTACCCTGTTGGAACAGAAGCGGTCTAAACTATGTCGACATAGGGTTGTGTGCGCGGATATGAATGCCTGCGGTGTGTGCGCGGCTATGAATGCCTGCATTGTGTGCACAGCTATGAATGCCCGCGGTGTGTGTGCGGTTATGAATGCCTGCGGTGTGTGCTCGGCTGTGAATGCTAATGATTGATTTCAGGATGTGAAATCCTGATGTGCTGACGTGCTAGTGAAGCCTTGTTATAATTGATTTGTGTTACTGCTGATTCATCCAGTTATACTATCCTGTACTCTTTTATAGTTGCTCCTAGCTATACATATATGAAATGTTGTGCTAACCTTCTCTTGCTTCGGCTATTTAATTTTGTTGTGTGAGTGTGTGCTCGTCCCCAAGATATGGATCCGGGGAGGAGATTTGTTTCCACTTAGCTCTGTGACTAACGGTTATTTGATTAACCATTCATAGGAAATGGAGCATCATAGTGACTCGCTGTCGTAGGAGACTACGCCGACGGCTAGGACTACTCGAATAGATGCACCCCCGAAGTCTCTGGTGTTTAGAGACGTGAGTACCAATGAGAAGCATAAAGAGAGAAAGTATGAGCGATATATATAGATCATGTATAGCCCTCGGGCTTATATAAGCACATAGGCTTCGGCCCTAGAACCTCTGTATTATTATGATATGTTATATTTATCTACAGTGGTTTCTTGTTAATGCTTCTGCTATACTCTGATGGGTTGTGAATGTTATGATTCGAGCCAAGCAGGGAGGTCAACTAGTGCTTGAATTGGGTGTATCGTTTCCCCTAAAAGTACTGGGTGGACGTCTTGGGCCAGTAGTACCCCTCCGGACCGACCCGGGAAAAAGGTTGGGGGGCACTACACATTCAGCACTCACCGGAGCCCTAAGTCACTAGGAAAAGACAACCCAAGCCAAGATTCCTGCCGCCTCTAATGCTAAATCTGTTGGGCCCCTCCCAAGCTCTTCCAGGCCATGTGGAATCTTCAGCCCTTGCCCGTTCTAAATTTTTGGATGTCCTGCATGGGCCTCCCGGCAGCCGGAGCGCCTCCGGCACCACCTGAACCATGCTCTAGGTCGTGTGGTGGTCATAAGAAGCTAACATCTCCCAATGTTAGTGGTGGCTCTGGGAAAGGTCTAGTCCACTGAGGATACCTTTTCCCGATGGTGGAAAGTCAGTGTGCCGCCAGAAAATGCAGCTATGGCGGCACCCGAGAGACATAGATTGGCTCTGTTTTTGCTCCGGCGGTGGCTGGTCGCCGGGCCACCATCGGGGAGGAGCTCTGCCTCTTGCGTGCTAGCCGAGGGTTGTATCGTGACCAATATAGCCACCTGAGAGGCAAGGTGGCGCAGCAGTGCTGGGAGCAGGGCCACCTCTACCTTGCTCTCGGGTTTTCAAATTCTAGTAGTCGCTGGCGGCGGCAAGCTTCCGGACCACCATCCAGAGGCTCGTCGGCCCCTGACGAGTTGATTAGGGGCAGCGCTGGTGCCCGGTAGTAGCCAGCCGACGGTGGCAGAGGGCCACCGCTTCCTTCTTCAACAGGAGAGATCACTTTATGAGATGAACGGCTGTGATATCATTGTACCCCCTGACTCATCTTCTGTGCCCCCATAGCAGATCCGAGGCCGATCCACTGTGGGGAAGCGCTGGCCATTTCCATATTTTGGCGCAATCCTGACCGCATGATGAGTGTATATCTGCTATATGCAGATCAATGTTTATGCAAAAACTTAGATAAGTTTTATAAAATAATATATGCTCCTAGGGAAAAAGTATTGAGCATGAAAGTTGTTCCCCTCAATCAGGGCTTTTCTGACAAAATGTTTGAGAATTTGTGAAATCGATTTACTATTTTTAAATGCCCAAATGAGTTTTAATTGGCCAAATTATAGACGCAAAATTGATCAAAAAATGTTGAGAAAAATTTAGTGCTCAATTTAGTCCTCCCTAAGGGTTGTATTAAAATTTGGAAACCTTGCGAGAATATTTGGAGTTTTCCAATTTAATTGAAGCCTAGGGTCGCGCTCGAAAATTATTGTGTCTGATTTTCTCGAAACGAAAATTTGAGCGTGCGACCATTCTTTTGTGTTTACTAATAGGTCCAAACTATTTTATCGACGAGGGAGTTCGAGGAAAACACCCAAGTTCTGAGTATTCCGGGATTTTGTGGAACCACTGAGCACCTCGTCTTTATCCGTTATAATGGTCCCAAACTAAGCTGGGCAAGTTTGAAAAATGAAAATGCGAGCGAACATGATCGAAGAATAATAAAGGTGTAACCCTTAAATCCTTCAAGTATGATTAAGCCACGACAATAAAGGATGCAACAAAACTATTATCAGACAAGAATAATGGGTGAAAACCAAACTAAACCTCCTGAGAACGGTGATGAAACTTAACTAAACCTCCTGAGAATGGAGATGTAACTGAACTAAACCTCCTAAGAACAGAGATGGAACTGATCTAAACCTCCTGAGAATGGAGATGGAAATGAACTAAACCTCCTGAGAATGGAGATGGAACTGATCTAAACCTCCTGGGAATAGAGATGGAATTGAGGACTCATAAATGGAGTTACTGGACTACTAACTCTTTTCTTTATGTTTTATTTCTAGTATCGTAGTGGTCCTATTTCAGTTCAGTTCTTTAGGTACTATTCTAGTCTCATACTGGTTAAGTTCTTTTTAGTACTTACTTTCAATTCCGTTATTTTAGTTCAGTACTATTGCAGTTTCATATTGGTCCTATTTCATTACAGCATTTTAATTCTACAGCTTATACTAACAACAACCTCTATTACCGCACTTTTTTTCTAAATTTTACTATTTTAAGCACGGGTCCTTCCCTGATGGGCAGTTATTTGATAGGTTGAGGCTTAGTCGGGGATAAAAGGAGTTGAGATGTTCCTCCTAAGTTAGCCGCAAATAAAGTGCTCTCACGCTCCTTATCAAAAGTCGAGCCAAGTGTCGTTTAATATTTAAGTCATTGTAGGGCAAACCACTAGGAACCTAGTGCATGCTAACTATCTTATATGTTTGCTTGTAAATTGCTTGCGGTAAATTGTGGTGGTCAGTCACTTCCACAGATCGATTGTACCGGTGCGGGAAGTTCGACGACTTAAGGCGACATAGAGATAAGTACCATGGATGACCGACCATTATGATTTCTTCCCGTTGGGTTTCCTCCGCTGGTGGCCAAAATATTGAATCATCGGATGTCTCTCACATCCAAGAGTTCACGGGGTTGTACGTTGGGGCTTTGGTTGTGTGGTACGGCCACCCCCAGAAGTGGCAGGACTGGCCACTATCCCCGACGGCCACATCAGTGAGGCCCGCGGGGCTCGCTACCCTGCTTGAAGATAAGCGGTCTATACTATGTCGACATAGGGTATTATGTGCGGCTGTGAATGCCTGCGATGTGTGCGCGACTGTGAATGACTGCAATGTGTGCGCGGCTGTGAATGACTGCGATGTGTGCACGGCTTGAAGGCCTATGAAGTTAATTCAAGTTCTGAACACCTACTGTGCTGCTACACTAGTGGAGCCGAAATTACAACTGATATAATTTAGTGCTGTTAATCCAGTTATATTACGTTGTACATCTTTTAATTGCTCCTAGCCTACTTATGAAATGTTCTGCTAACCCTCTCTTGCTTCGAGTATCTTATATTGTTGGGTGCGTGCGTTCGTCCCCAGGATATGTATCTGGGGTGGAGATTTGATTCCACTTATCTATGTGACTAACTATCATCTTAATAACCATTCACAGGAGATGAAGCACCATAGGGATCAGTTACTGCAGGACGACACCCCAGTCGATAGGACCACCCGAGCAGAAGCGCCCCCGTCGTCTCCCGAGTTTCAAGATGTGAGTGCTGGCTAGCAGAGTTGGAGAGAGAGAGGAGTGATTAGCTATAAAACTATGTAGCCTACGAGATTTGTGTGCGAACAATGGCTACGGCCTTTTTGAACTACCTATTAAATATATATTTATGTATATATATTTTTCGTGATTTCCTGGTAATGCTTCTGCAAAATTCTGTGATGTGATGTGAATGTTGTGATTCAAGCCGATCAAGGCGGCCAGATAGTGCTTGGTAGTGGGTTGTCACCCCTTAAAGAACACTAGGTTGGCATCTTGGGTAAGTAAGATCCCCTCTGGCCCGCCCCAGGAAAAGGTTGGGGGGGGTCCTACAAATGGATAAGAGCTATCACGATCTGTCATAGTGGAGAATTCTCAGGATCCCCCCGTCCCTAGATTCATTCTTTGATTCAGGACGAACCATGCGTCAGAAGCCTGGTAGACCATAGTGAAGAGGCTTAGGGATTTTGGACTATACGATAGCACACACACGCACCTTCGTTTCTGCTTTGTTAGTCTTCTGCAAATTTCCCCCATTTTATAGACCTCAGGTCTCCCAGAGACTGGCTTCACAAACAACACATAGCTTATTGGAAGGTATCGCTGGCGGTAGCAATACCGCCTCGCGGTAGGGGACATACTATCGGTTCTTCCCCCCTCTCGGGTGTTTTCCTGGAGACTACCCCCCAGTACTCTCAACGTAGTCATTTGTACACCCCGTAACTCCGAAATCCATGCGTTTACCACAAAATGTTCTCTGACATACAAAATATATAAACATCACCAATCCAGACCAACCGTCTGGATGGGCTTCACACAACATGCCTATTCCGTACTTTGATTCCGGATCTAAATGAAAAACTACGAGGATACAAGGATCTACCAGTTGGGAGAACAACATCTACATGCTCTGTAGATCCGAACTTTCTTTGGAAATTCGAACTCCCAAACTCGAACGGAGGCGTAAACTCCCTCTTCCGGTGCTGCTGCTCCTCCTCCAAAAGACCCGACCAAGTCCCAACTCCAAGGACATAAAGTAAAACGGCCGATCAATGAATATAAACAAAGCTACCGCTGCGCGGAACCAAACTACCGCCACACGGTACCTCTATTCAACGCCTCGATTCGAGCGCAACCGCCCAGGCCCTCCAATCCCAGGTTGACACGTGGCCATGCGGTAAGATGCTAACACTTCACAGTAGGCAGCGATGATTACGACATGAATGCTTCAACTACCGCCACACGATAGGTACTACTGCCACGCGGTAGGAACCCGAGCGCTTGGACAAATAAATTGCCAAATTACCTCCTGCAGTAACCCTACCGCTGTACGATAACTTCCCCAGAACTCGGCTAATAAAGTGGCTAACACCGCGCGCTGGCAACCTACCGCTGCTCGGTAGACTAGGCGTTGAGTCACCTCGCCTTAATCAACGCTCTCGGCTCCTGAAGTAGACTATCCCGGAGCTACTGCCGGCATTAGCCCTACCACCGGGTGGTAACTCCCGGAAAACTGATTTTCCTACTTCAGAAATATCGGGGCATTGCAAATCTCCCCCACATAAAGAATTTCGTCCCGAAATTATGCATTGCATGGAAAGAAATAAAATTAATACCACGAGAGTATACCTCAAACAAAAAGCTCGGGGAACTCGGCCATCATGGTTTGTTCCCGCTCCCAAGATAGCTCCTCTCGGCCACAATTGTCCCAACGAACATTAACCATCTCGATAGACTTATTGAGAAGTTGCTTATCTTTCAAGTCTTCAATATGAATGGGCTAGACCTTCATTGTCAACCTTACATCAATCGGCACCTGATCCTCCACAACCACTTGCATGGGCTCTAGCACTGCCTTTTGCAAAATAGATATGTGGAATACATCATGCAGATAACTAAGCTCCATTGAATGTTTTAATCGACAGGCAGCTTCAACAACATGCTCCAAAACCTCAAACGGCCTATGGTATCTCGGACTTAGCATTTTCAGCCGTCGAATTATGGACACGCCCGTGGACGGTTTGATCTTCAGATAAACCCAATCACCCATGGCGAACTGCACATTTCTCTGCTTGGCATTGTAATATTTAGCAGGTTTATCCTGCGCTATCAATAGCCACTCCTTGATTGTCCGAACAATAGAGGGCGCATCCTCAACTTCCTTCCGCTTAAACAACTTGGACTCGCTCGTCTCCAACCATGACAATGGAGTACGACACTTTCTACCATAAAGGGCCTCGAAGGGCGCCATTTGAAAGCTTGCGTGGTAGCTATTATTGTAAGCAAATTTGATCATATACAAGTGATCTTCCTGAAATCTAGGGCACATATACGAAGCAGGTCCTCCATCGTCATGTTCACCCTCTCGGTCTGACCATCCATTTGCGGATGAAAGGCCGTACTGAACTTCATTTTGATACCAATAGTTGTTGAACCAGCCTCCAGTCATTTGACATGAAGCACCCATCTCGGACATGCACGATGCTACGGGGCACACCGTGTAGTTGAACATTATTATCCACATACAATATTTCTAATTTCTCCACAGAATCATCCTTCCTATTTAGGATGAAGTGGTGCACTTTAGACAAACGATCAACGATTACCCAGATGATTTCGTTTCCCTTCTGTAATCTTAGCAAAACATGCACAAAATAGATAGATATATCGTCGAACTTCCATTCCGGTATAGGCAAAGACTTCAAAAATCCTCTAGGCTTCTGACATTCGGCCTTCACCAAGGCACACGTTTGACATTTTTCTACATAACAACTAATATCCTTCAGTCCTGGCCACCAAAACAACTTTTTCATATCTTTGTACATTTTTGTGCTCCCCGGGTGAATCGAGTACTTGGTATTATGAGCCTCGTACATTAATTCTTCCGATTTTTTACCCATCTTTGGGACACACAAATGGCTGTTCTTCCACAACAGCCCATTATCAACAGTAAATTGGGTATTTGACCCTTCCAAAGTCTCAGCCATGTAGCGCTTCATGTTGTCATCCAATTCCAAAGCCAGTCGAATCCGATCGGTGAGGTCATAGTGTACCTTTGTCTAATACAATCGTGCTTCAGCACTCGACCTCTTATCCACGCAAGAGATCTCTAAGGCGTCCAAATCTCGAATAAGACGGTCATCATGCATCCTTCTCCATTTAGCCTATGCGGGACCCTATGACTTAACGTATCCGCAACTGCATTACCTTTACCAGGTACATAGTATATCTGGAAGGTGTAATCCCCAAGGAACTCCATCCACCTTCGCTGACGCATATTTAGATCCTTCTTATCTAATAGATACTTCAAACTCTTATGATTTGTGTAATTGTCGACCTTCACGCCGTACAAGTTGTGCCTCGAGAGCTTCAGAGTGAATATCACGACTACCAACTGCAAGTCATGGACCAGGTAATTCCTCTCGTGCACCTTCAACTGGCGCGAACCATATGCTATTACTCTCTCATGCTGTAACAACACACAGCCTAAGCCTCTCCTAGAAGCATCGCTGTAGATCTTATAGCCTTCTGTCCTACATGGCGAACACAGGATAGGCACCGTGGTCAGACCACTTTTTAGTTCTTTGAAAGCTTGCGTAAACCCTGGAGACAAAACAAACTTTTGATCCTTCCTCATCAGAGTCGTGAGAGGTAACGCTATCCGTAAGAAATTCTCCACGAAGTGCCTGTAGTAGCCGGCAAGTCCCGGAAAACTCAAGACTTCTGCCACTGAATACAACGCAGGCCACTCCCGTATCACAACAATCTTCAACGAATCAACCGTTATCCCCTCTCCACTAATAATGTGCCAAAGGAATGCTACCGAAGAAACCCAGAATTCACACTAAGAGAATTTGGCATACAACAGATTGCTTCTCAGGGTCTCTAGAATAATTCACAGATGCTCCGCATGATCATGCTCAGACTAGGAGTACACAAAGATATCATCAATGAACACTATCACAAACCGATCCAAATACTCCCTGAATGTCTGGTTCTTCAAGTCCATAAACACTGATGATGCATTTGTCAGCCCAGAAGGCATGACCGTGGACTCATAATGCCCATATCGAGTACTGAACGCCGTCTTGGGAATGTCACTTTCCCTGATTCTTAGCTGATAGTAACCAGACCTTAAATCCATCTTCAAAAACACAGTCGACCCAACAAGCTGGTCAAATAGATCATCGATCCTCAGAATTAGGTACTTGTTCTTCTCTATTAGCTTATTGAGTTCCCGATAATCAATACACAAACATAGACATCCATCCTTCTTCTTCACGAAGAGAACCGGGGCGCTCCAAGGCAATGAACTTGGACGCACATACCCCTGCTCTATTAACTCTTGAAGCTGCGCCTTCAACTCCACCATTACACTTGGTGCTAAGTGGTAAGGAGAATGCGATACATGTTTGCCACCCGACTCCAACTCGATGGTGAAATCAATCTCTCTCTGAGGTGGGGCTCCGGGTAGATCTTTAGGAAATACGTCGGCAAACTCGGACACCACTGGAATACTGACCAAGCAGGCTTGGGCTTCTTTGCCTCTAGAAAAGTGAAGAACAACTCTGGATGCTCATGAACAGCTTTAACTACTTGGAGAGCAGACATCATCGTCTTGCTCGGCCCCTTCATACCCGAGAAAGTAGTTTCTTGGTTGGTATTCAACCCTAGTTTAACATTCTTTAAGCTATAGTCGATGAACGCACGTTGCTACGAGAGACAATCCATGCCAAAGATTACGTCAAACTCTACTATCGGTAGTAGTGACGCTTCCAAGTCAAGCGTTTGACTACCAACCATCACTTTCATACAACAGACTATCTCTACGTGCATCGAACACCCGTTCGACAGTAGTACATCAACATATCCTTCGCCACTAAAGTAGGCACCCCGATGTGTGACACAAAGTCCTCGGATAAGAAAGAATACAAAGCTCCTGTATCAAACAGTGCTCGAGCTGGATAGTCCATAACCACGACAAAGCCTAAAAAATGACAGTCGTATGACCAAAGCATAAGACGCAATGTGTTGGGTATTGCATCCATAATAACCCAGATTTATATGAAGTCACCCTTGAACTAAGATGAATAAAGTTTGTATTTGATGCTCTTTTTAGTTGGGTGTTTGCATGATATAATTGCCAAGTGTAGACCAATGTCAGTCTACAATGAGTCACCAAACACAGGACCATACAATGTAATCCCTTATTGTGTGATCCATGGTGTTGAATCATGTGTATCCTCTCTATTGGGACACACTTCCTTTTCAAGCACTAAGGGCATGGGAGAGAAGTTGGATGTGTTTATAATGAAGAAATCATGTTTTCAGATTTTCAGAGAAATTCTATGTGTTTTCCTCGAGTACTATGTTTTGTACTCAAGAAGGACAAAAGTTTGTTCTCGAGTGAGACCTGTCATGATTTCAACTTGTAGAAGTAGTTCTCGAGAAAGGCTAATGTTGTTCTCGAGAAGGCCTTCTGTACTCGAGTACTTCATGGCACTTCTTCTCGAGTTACATCTTCTCCTGACAGAATTTTTCCAAGTCTTTTTCTCGAGAAGACTAAGTTTATTCTCGAGACGACAATGCTTAATTCTCGAGATGTAGAAGATTTTTCTCGAGACCTAAACTATTTTTTCGCGAGAGCCAGACATCTATTCTCGAGATACTCCTTTGTTCTCGAGTACCAGAATGATCCTTCTCGAGAACTAAAATTCATTTTTCTCGAGTACTTCTTTCATTCTCGAGATTGCTGATTTCCACCTCCATATTTTTTCTAAGTCCTTTTTCTCGAGATCTTCATTATTATTCTCAAGAACAAAACTTATTTTTCTCAAGTACAATCTTTCTTCTCGAGAACAGCTACACTGTTTCTGAAAATTTTCTTAAGTCCAGACAGACGGATATGCAAATGTAATTAGCACGTGATTGGTCCACGTGGCTATCATTTATTATGATTATGACCGTTAGGCTAATCCTATAAAATGTCTTTTCATAATCGACTAACCCTAAAAGACGCCTTAAGAATAAATTTTAAGTATTCTGAATCAAAAATTCACTTTCTAAATCAAGAGCAGCCACCGCTATTCATCGCCATTCTTGCCGATACGCTTTCGATCCCGAGATTTAGAGCAAGCGATTCAAAGATCAAGATATTCTACAATCGATAGATTCTCCCCTTGATCTTGCTGAATCCAAAGTTTTCAGATCAAGAGATCTAATGAGTCTTCTTCAAATTAATTCTGACAGAGCCTCAAAGTTCAAGGAAGAAGAAAGGCAGAAGTTTTCAGATCTGAGAAATTACTGTTTGTATTTCTTGTTATTCATTTTATTCTTGTAGGAGATTCTTCTCCGATTGTAGGAGCTTTGTTCTCTGAGTTATTTGTAGGAAGTTTTCTCTTCCGAGTGTAGATCCTGTTTTTGGGATCGAGTTGTACAAACCTTTATTCCAAGTGGTAGGATTGTTTTCAATCCGAGATTAGTGGAGTAGTCAAGCCTAGTGCATTGCTAGATCGGTGAGGTGGAAAGTGGATGTACCCAAGGTTGGGGACCACTATAATGCTTGGTGTCGTCTGTGAATGATTGGTTATTTTTCTGTGCATCGCTCGCTAATTTTTTTATTTCGCAAAAAGATGCACCACTTACCTATTCACCCCCTCCAGGTGATTTAGGTAGATAATTTAAACATTTTCAATTGGTATCAGAGTGAGGTTGTTCACAAAAAGGTTAACACCTTGAACAGATCTGCCCCAAGTTGTCTTTTGAGTTATACAAGCATGGACAAAGCCAAGGATTTTGTCAAGCTTCCTTTGTGCACAAAGACCAACTTTCCCATGTGGAAAGAAAGGATTAAATTTTACATGGAAGCAGTGGATCCAAGTATCTTCATGATTGTTGAAGAAGGTCCTTATGTTCCTTTGACCGTCTCCACTATTGATCCCATCAAGAAAGTTCCTAAGAAGTTAATGGAACTTGATAAGGATGAGATTGCACTTGTCTCTTTAAAAAAGAAAGCGAAAAATATCATCGCAAGTGTAGTCGATGATTTTATGTTGCAGAACCTTATTCACTGTCAATCCGCCAAGAAAATGTGGCAGTCTCTTATCAACTTTGAAAGTTACTTAAATGGAGGTTAGCTAATCACTTAGAGGGGGGGGGGGGGGGAGGGTGAATAGGTCTTTGAACTTTATTAAATCTTTAATGATTTCTAATTATACTAACTAGAGCTTGTCCTTAAATTCTGCAATAATAAAGAAAAACAAGCACAAAACAAACAGAATAATTTATACTGGTTCCCCAATTAGGTACATCCACTTTCCATCCCACCTATCCAACTTACTTATTGGACGTGGCACAAACTCCTTCACTATGCTCCTTAGAGCTTACACCTCAGGACCTCAGCATATTACACAGATTCTTCTCAGAATCAAACTTAGAACCACAAGGGATCCTACCTCAGAGCTCTATAGAACTCATATAACTCATTGATCCACTGATCACCTACCTCAGCCTTATTTCTAAGGCCTACACTCAGGCTCTTCAGCCCTATAGCTTCAAGCACACAACCTTACTCTTATAGTGTTGTAACACTCCGACAACTCAATACCCTTCCAGGTGCCTACAACTTATCCTCCTCCAAAGCCTACAACTCAGTGGTCAGCAGACCAACTACAGCTCAGTGACTCTTCAGTCACCTACCTCAGGTACAAGGCAATACACTTAGGCTTGGAGGACAGCCCTACCTCAGATCCACACTTGGATCCTACCTCAGAGAGTAACACTCTCCTACCTTAGACAATTAAGCCCTACAGATCAGATCCACACTTGGATCCTGCCTCAGAGAGTAACCCTCTCCCACCTCAGGCACTTAAGCCCTACATATCAGATTCTCACTTGGATCCTACCTCAGTGCTCTAACAGGGAACCTACCTCATTGACAAATTTATCACCTACCTCAGGCACAAAGTACCCTACACTCAGATTCTGGAAACCTGAATCCTACAGGAAATAAAACAGGATGTTGAAGAATATAGAATAACTCACTCAGCGAAGTATCTCGGAGTCAACCTTGCTGGACTGAGCAGATATCAGTCCAGATAACTTGTTGTACAAGGTATTAGCCTTCTTCTACAACTATCCCTTTTTACTGCTGCATAGGTAAGCAGCTATCAGCTTGCTGAAGAGATGTATCAGCTACACTGTTCTGATGAGAACTAACATGCTGAACTTTGAAGTGCTTCAGCTATCTTTATCTGCCCTCAGGCTATCTCAGATGGACTTTAGCTTTCAAGCTTGAGGGGGAAGAAGATGTCTAGCCGCCTCTTTCTTTTTCTCTTTCGATATTTTCTGCGTTTGATCCCATAGTATTCGTTAACCCTAATCTCTTTACAGTTTCCTTTTTATATGCGTTGATTTGAATGAACGACACAATAGAATGTGGGCCCACCAAGGATTGGTGAGCGCCATCTCCATCAGAAAGGGACAAAACATATTTCGGCGCTGTATCAGCTTTCCCACAATGACTTCCTGCAATTTTGACTTTGATGACGTCAGCAGTGCTCATCAACATCTGGACTTACAAAATTTTCTAGAATTCCATCAAGCGTTGAGTGATGTTAAGACACTCAATGCCATAAGCTTTGGCTCTCAGCGCTTTAGGACTTAGAAATTTCCCTAGCTTTGTCTCAGCGGATTTCTCTCAGCGGTCTTAGTGGTAGCTGAGACAAGCCTTTTTCTCAGCACTTTCTTCTTATTAGCCGTCTCAGCGGAATTTGCACTTAACTGTCTCAACAGATTTTCATCATCAGTTGAGATAAGCCTTTGTCTCAGTGCTTTCTTCTTATCAGCTATCTCAGAGATTTTTGCTCTTAACTGTCTCAACGGCTTTAGTCTCAGTGCTTCCTTCTTTATTAGAAGCATTGAGTGAACTTGCTTCACTCAACGATTCTTGATTTAGAAAAAATCCAGCTAGTTTTGTCTCAACTTTTTACTGCTTTATAAGAAGCGTTGAGTGAATCTGCTTCACTCAATGCTTCTGGACTTAGAGAAATCCAGCCAATTTTGTCTCTGCTATCTCAGCAGTCTCAGCGCCATCTTCTCAGCTGTCTTAGTTGTCTCAGCGGTCTCAGCACTTTTGTCGTAGATAGATTTTTTGGCTTTAGCTGCGTTCGACGATCTGTGGGCTGAGCTCGATTAATGTTAATCTTCTCAGTGGTCTCAGTGTTTTTTTGCCTTATTTGATTTTTCTGGCTTTAACTTAACAAGTGTTGAGCTGAGTTCGATGATTTGTAAGCTGAGCTCGACGAACTTCAAGCTGAGCTCGACGAAAGTTGAAACCTGAACTGTTGTGCTTATCCCACTGAATGTTGAGTTGAGCTCAACGATCAGTGAGCTGAGTTCGACGAACTCTGATATGAGTTTGACGAAATTTGAGTTTACTGTCCAACTCATTTTTCTTCACCTGTCCAATTATGAACTACCTGCATGCATGAACTAAGGCACACATTAAATACAACTATGCTCGTAGTGTTGATGGGGATATCTCTTCAAATCCAATCTAGGGAACATTATGGGCAATGGACCCAACAATCTCCCCCTATTTGAATAAGGCAGAACACCCGACAATACTAAGAGGCATTACCAAAATAGGTCAGAATAAAATCATGTAGCTGCATAATTTGATCTGCTATACATGCTAGCTTATGCAACATTCATTCAATGTGCATTCTCATACTACTTGAGCTATTGCTCAAGTAATATGAACTCTCCTTTATACCACATAAAATTTATGCTCCTTTATACCACATAATAGTTAAATGTGGTGCACTACTAGAAACACTTGCCTCAATGCATCCACCACTAGGAGCATTTCATTTCTCATACTACTAGAATCTTTTCCAGTAATATGAACCTATTCATCATGACCTTGTCATGTCAATTATTATTTCTATATCTCCCTTATATGTATTGCCACACATATCTCCCCCTTTCTATCTTCTTCAATAGGCATATCTATTTAGGGAGTAGAAAATATTATGGGAGTGATAATCTCTTGATCCTATACAAAGTCCTATGTTGATACTTTAAGGAAATTATCCTAGAGATCAGTCCACTTGATTAGGAGACATACCTTTTGTGTTGATTTGATGCAACACAATACTGTAGCATTTAAGCTTGCTGCACACTTGGTTCCACTTACTGATGATGTTTCTACAGAATCAGCATCCACCTGTGGTGATATCATTGATACACCACATCACTGCAGCCTCCTTTGCACTTGAGTGACCCAGGGATCCACTTGACCTGGCTGCTAGCTGTTCTTGTTCTCATAATCTCCCCCTTTGTCTGTGCCTTGTTCTGGAGACAAACTAATCAGCTGTTGTGCCAGCTGATTTGCTGCAGCAGCTACTTGCTCCTTCGCAACAGGAGGTTGATCATGTTTCAGCAACTGCTGGACATGCTCCCCCTATATAGGGTGCTGAGCTTGCTCCCCCTCAACAGGATCATCCTTGTTATTACCTCTGCTGGACACTTGAGTCCATCTGAGTCTTGATACCACTTAATGGTCTGTATTGATGTGTCATCAAAGACTCATCTACCTACAAGAAAAGTGAATCTGACAATAGAAGTATGACATGGATCAACTAAAGCAATATCAAGTTCAACATACCCAATCTTAATCTAGATGTTGTTGAATCTTGACTTCATCCAGTTGCATGATAAACATGTCAGCCACCTCTCAGTCAGGAGAAACTCAGAATTGAGTTCTTCTTTATGCTCCCTAATATATTGAAACTTAATCTACAAGTGCATAGTCTTGTTCTGAAAGTTAGGATTCCTGGCAACTTAGATTACACTTAGTAGAATATCAATACACAAGAAATTCTACTTATCTGGAGGTTATGGATATGATGCCATAAATATTTTGTATGGCAAGCTTGAGTTCAATGAATTTCTTAGATTTCGTCGAGCTCCGTTTGACGATTACTTCAGCTTTCATCGAGTTCCGTTTGACGAATTCTTCTGATTTTGTCGAGCTCCATCTATGTTGATGCATATCAACTCTCTAGCTCCTTGCACAGTTTCTTTTTGCTGAGCCAGTACT
The DNA here is from genome assembly GCA_039583875.1 of Platanthera guangdongensis. NCBI lineage: Eukaryota > Viridiplantae > Streptophyta > Magnoliopsida > Asparagales > Orchidaceae > Platanthera > Platanthera guangdongensis. The sequence goes on along the minus strand of CM077162.1, from coordinate 67,424,861 downwards.
TCTTCCCTTCTTTAAGCATCTAACTTGCTTTGGCTTCAGCATTCTGATTAACAGTACAAGAGTGTCCAGCCCTCTTGGAAACTCCCTTGATCATATATATTGATCTCCACTCTGATCACCACTGATCAATCCTTTCTGGTTTCTAGATAGACAAGGAGGAGGGGGGGGGGAAAAAAAACAAGCTGTGAGGGGGAGGGGGGGTGGGTGCGGGGGCGAGGGGGGGGATCGGTCTCCTTCTCCCCACTTGTTGATTGTAAGTTAATACCATGGAGCAGCCCCAGCTTTCTCTTCTCAAGTTGATCAAACATTGGCTTGCCTTCTTCCAGCAGGAGCCCTCAACTGGGTACGTTTCCCCCTCAACTCTGCAATGACTATTGGAGCAAGATTGATCCTCACCCAGATAATGTCCTGATCAATTCAATGCCTGGGGAACCTTGGGTAAGATTCAGGCTTGTCAATAACCTGACTAAAAATGCTCCCTCATGAAGGTGCTGAAGCATCCTCTATCTGGGGCCATTGACATCATCAGTATCTGTTCATATCAAGTAGTCTCCATCTTCTGTCAGCAACTCTCTGGTATATGACAACTCAACAATTTGTATGGTATCTTGGAGCATTTTCCATAAAGCAACAATCTGTTCCAAAAATTTGCCTGAAACACCCATTTGTCCAAGATACCAAGTTGTGCTTAATTGACAGGTATTTGCTATCCTGCAAAACAGAATTCATTTACCCTTAGGCACCCAATGAAAATTGGGTCCTAGGTTCTTGTTAGCATCATAAAACTTTTGCCCAACTCTCTGCCTGGGCTGAGCACTTTTATCCACTAGTCGCATTCAGGTTATGCCAACAATCAATAGCAAAGTATGATGCTGCACCCTTCTTCTTGAGTGAAGGTGCTGAAGATCTAAATACAGCTGGGCCTGATGTATTTTTGGAGCCTGCCATCTAGTGGACTCTCTCATTTCCTTAGATAAAGAATATTTGGATCCAAATCTAAAGAACTTCTCCTAAACATTGTGGCTAGAGTGGACAATATCACTCTTTCTTGGATCATGTGCCTTCACCCCACTGGTGGAGCACACATTTGATTGATCCTTCTGGAGTAGTTCAAACTGGACAGTTTTAGAAGGTGTATTTGACTTCTGAAACACTGTCCTCTTATCAGGGAAATCATATTTGAAATTGTGATTGATGTGGTCAATACCCAGCTTATCAGAGATTTGGCAAGTTGTAGCTTTTGGCAACTGCCCCTGTGACTGAGAAGGGTTAATCACAATCCCCAACCTCTCTGAGAACTTTTGTTCCAGATATCTGATATGCTTTTTATTCTCTTCGAGAAGTAAAGTTTGACACTCACGACTTTTCTTGAGTTTAAATACCTTATGACTTTTCTTATAGAACTCAATAGATCTATTGTTATAAAGATTTTTATAAGGCATTGGACTTTCAATCTCCTTGGCTTGCCTCTTGGCAAGAAA